>KQ435815.1:140632-160524 GCA_001276565.1 Melipona quadrifasciata
GAGAATGCAGAATGAGAAATAGAAAGACGGAGATCCAGTTTGACCGTATAGGTTAGATCCTCGTTGGTCTCGTATATTTCGAGGTGACTCGTTTTATTGCGAATCCGGTTTGCTTCCCGTGAGCGAAGGGTGAAGCAAGAAGGCGTGCGGGCTGCCAGGAAGAGAAAGAGAGAGAGAGAGAGAGAGAGAGAGAGAGAGAGAGAGAGAGAAAGAAAAAGAGAGTGAGAGAGGGTGAACGGCGTGAGAGGGCTGCGATGAACGAAGCCGGCGAAGGAAGCGGAGGAGGAGGAGTCGTAGGAAAAAGGAAAGGGAGGGATCTTTCTTTGGTCGTTCCACCGATACGGGACCTCCCTTTCTCTTCTTCTAGCCGTTGCTGCACGTTTCTTCGTTGCTGAATCGCTCCCGCTGTCGAGGCTCTCTCGCTGCCGTGGCTTCTTCCTCGAGGAGACGGCGAACGCGCGTCGCGTTTGGCTGATGCTCGTTCTTGTTGCTACCGCTAGTTGCTACCGACCGGTAGTTTGACCACTGATGCACATCACACTGTTGTTGCGGTGTAGGTGATAGAGGTGACGAAGCTGGAGGTGGTAGCCAGTTTCAAGGTTACAACATGTACGCACAGTTAACAACTAGCCGTACTCACCGTGGATGATCTTCTTGGGCACGATTTCTTACTGACGTTCCGACAAGTGCGTGTATATGTAACGTTCGATCGCGAACGTAGCGTACGTGCTCAACGTCATCGATAAATTCTGTTGCTTTAATTGCATAATGATTCGCCGCCGATACGGGAGATTTCAAAGAGCCATTGCAGGATCAATTGATCGTCATTGTCCGTCCCTGCCATCTGTCCTTCAGAATTGATTAAAATAATCAATTTGTTTGTTTGCTTAATTGTGAATCTGCTCTTTGTTACTTGTTGTGCGTTTTGTTCAGAGAAGCGTTCTTGACTGGAGAAATTCTGCAATGCGAAAATAATGGTGAGATTTTGTTTAAAAATACTATGAAACAAGTTGTTATTGTTTTTCCATTATAAGTGACAATAATGAAAAGTAGTAGATTTGATCAAATGGTTGACGATGTGTTGGTAAAGAATTTAAGAAACGATATTTAATGTTTGACAACACCATGATAGAGTTATTAGAATTAATCCATGATAATTTCTTCAAATTTTAAATAAAAGAAGTAATAAATCTTATTACACGATATATTTGACACTAACAATAAGTATTTTCAATTTCTTCCAGTAGACGTACTAAAAATTTTCAACCATAATAGATAATGGTTTTATTTATAAAATAAATTACTAAATTCACTGTATATACAGGTATATTATATACCACATAATGTACATACAAGCTACCAGATACATAATATATTTAGTTATTTTATATACGGAAATAAATATCCATTAAGGTATTATAAAAGTCAGTGTAATGTATTATATTTGAAGGATGTCAACACAACAACAAAAGGTACAGAAAAAAATAGTACAAAAAGAGAATAATAAAAAAAAGACCATACCACAAAGAAAGAAAGAAAGAATACACGTGTGAATATATTAGAAGTTTTTCTAAATGTAAAATCCGAATGAGAAAAGAAAAATAAATGAACGATATTTAGAAAATTGTTTGTTGTTAATTGTACAAGGATCAAATTATACGTGTTTTAAACACAACGTTATTATAAATTTGTTTTATCGTGTTTAAAATTAATGTCTAAATATACCAGATAACTTGTGCATGAGAGTATGCATCGTATACGTATATTGTTTTTTTACAGGAAGTGCTTCAGCTTAATTATCCGTTTCACAACCCGGCGATTCGATAGTTAGAATTATTAGAAAAAAGGAAGCTCTTCTTCGAGTATCGCGGAATGGCCGCGCCCCAGGTTTCGAGGAAAAAACCTTTCCATCTTGCTTCGATCGTCCGCGATGACTTACGTCATTTATGGCGCTTTGTCTTCCTACTCGCGATACTACCTCTGTCTCGGTTTCTCGTGATTGATTGATCTCTGTCTCGAGCACGGTTTAGTTTGTAATACATCTACCCAGGAAAATTTAATTATACATTCGCATATCGGCGGTATGAAAATTACGATCGCTTTAATGGAATCCGCGATCCAGGAACTGATGTGCAAACGAGAATAGTGGAACGAAACGAGAGATTCTTCTAATCGTCGCGCAATGCCGCGATAAGTATCGCTGGTAACTAATGAAAAAATACTTGTGCTTCTCCGTGGAAAGATACGGCTCGGTCTAAAACCAGAACAAGGTTGTGTAAGCGTATGCACGCAGCGCTAACGTTGATAGGTACCTAAGTACACACATAGTTTTGTTCCATTGTGGACGTGTCGCTTGATAAAATTTGAAGAGTTTTGCAATATCACTTATTTTCCTAACCTTCGTCGTTATTGTTGTTATCCAACCTTCAGCATCGATAAACCGATTTTCAATGTTTTCTAACTGTACTTTGGATCTACTTTGACACTTGTATTATTTATGCAGAGATTCATTTGAAGAGAAACTCGAGACGAACGATGTTTTATAAATTCTCAAGCTAATTTTATTTAACTTTAATTGAAGTTTCTTCCTTAAACTTTTGAGTTAACCTAACTCAAATTTTAACTTGACTTAAAATTTTAAAACTTTCAATTCGATTTAAAAGTTTTGGTGCAATTCATTTTTACTCAACTCGTTAATACTGCAAGTGTTAATAAAACTTTTGTCAGAGAAATTAAAGCACAAGGAATACGAACAAGTTTATAATGTAACGAACACAAACTTCTATTTATATCTCTAAAAATACATCGGTTTATAAAATTTTTATAATAGATTACGAATTGGTCGGTTTGACCATCTTGGTTCTAACGTTAAAACCAACGTTACATAGGCATATTAACTCAATATTCTAGACTCAATCTTTTTCATTCAATTTATATTATCAAATTCTATTTTTAAATTAATATAATAATTAATTAATATTCCATGTTTTCCATCTAGATTCCATTATTTTTTGAAATTTTAAGAAATTTCGATACTTTTAAAAAAAAAGAAACGAAGCACGAAGACATTGTTTCACTCTTCACTCAAGCCAAAAATTAACCAAATAGCTCAACCTTTTATCATCCAGTTGACTAGATTATTGTTCGTAACTTTGTTTCGATTCCTAGTTACATCGGCATTGTTACTCGCATCTACATATTTATTACGTCGTGTTTCCATTCATTCAACCTGCTTCTTACATTTACATTTCGCAGAAAGCGTATCAGTAAAATTGATCCATTTCCACGTGTGCCGATGCATTCTTCTGTTTTTTCTCAATTCGCACTTTTGCACAATTCTCATTTAAATCGCTAACGCATATCGTTCGCGAATAGTACAATAGTTCGTGAAAGCATTCAAACATTAATTTTCAAGACCGCAAATATTTAAATATTTTAATTAATCGTCAGCAGTACAAATAGCAACCTTTAACGTGCATTTACTTAATTATACCGTAGATAATGATAAGTGATATTATTAAAATGAAAATAGACAAGTAACATACACGCTTACCGAGAAGTTTTCTTTTTTTAAATAAAATCAATATTTTCGTACAATTTTCAAAGAAATATTAATATTGTAACAATTATAAATTTTGTCTCTAAATATGATTAGACAATTAAAGTTTCAATATTTAAAAATATTAATGTTACAAACAATATAGTTATTTGCTCAAGGGAGTGAACTTTGTTTTTAAATTTGAATGTGATGTAAAATTTTGAATGGGAATCTATATAATCATGTACCTATATTTTACTGAAAATAATTATTATTTTTATAAAACTAACTATTAATTGTAACATACTGACTCAAACTAACTATTAATTGTAACATACTGACTATACTCACGAAAATATTTGAACACATAGATTTTCATTATATATATGTTACATGTGTTACATGTATAAAACATTTTGAAATATGAGATCACGATTATATTGGTCAAATTCGAAATCAATCTGAAAATTTTATATGTATAGATGCACTTATTCTAAATATTTGGGAAAAAATTAGCATACAGTATAAATAGCCATTTTAAGCATGTAATAAGTGTTAAATATCATCTTAGTGAAGGCTTACGAACATGGCGAATAATTGATTGTTTTCATGCTTTTGTGATGTGCCTGCAAAAAACATTTTTGTTCGACAAACTGAAGCGTTTTTAGTTCTTCGAACATTTTTTTTTGAAAACAAGAACTTTATAATTTTAATTTTGATTTTTAGATATAATTAATTCAAGTTTCAACAAAATGAAATAAAAAAAAGTATATATATATATATTTTGAACAAAATATTTATTGAAGCAAATTCCAAAACTATCATCATTGTTAAATTTCATTAAAACAGAATGAAAGAAATTTCTTTTCAAATTTTAACATATTCTAAGTTTTCATTTATGTTAAATACTTTTTTTGCCATTTTTATGTAATATATTTACATACGCTTCAGATTCAATCGAGCTGAACAATTAAACACAGTGCTAATGAAATGTTTACGTATTTTCAACACACAATGTATTTATAAAAGGTTCTCATAAATGTTCCAATACTTTCGTGAACAACTCCATCCGGATTACGCTTCAAAATCGATTCATCTTGTCATTGATCGTGTCTTCCGTGACCGTCATTCGAGCATCTCGACTGTCGTCGGTAACAGAAGAAAACTCGGCTGTGCTATCATCGCGACCAACGAAGTAATAGAGTGTAGCAACAGCACAGGCTGATGTCATACGGTAACCTTCTACTTTGCACGTACAGTTGGTCACAGAAATGCGCATCTACTACACCGTTGCCCGATACGGTTCGTCATTTTTTAAATTAGCGTTTAAAGCGGCTCGAACGGAGAAACATGAAAACCGATCATAAAAGTCACCGGCGAAGGAAATCAAAGGAACGTTCAATACAATAGTTCCTCGTGCAACTTGAAATTCCACGATTTCCTCGTATCGCCATGCGATTTAACAGCGATTCCATGAAATTAGAGAAAATTTCAGACAGGTTCAAACGAATATGTTGAAATTAGCATGTAGCTACGTTCCCGAATAAAAGTTTTGCTCTGAAATAATAAAAAAATAGGTATATTATCCAAATTAACGAAGCAGTTTCTTGGACTGGAGAATACTTTTTTATGACCAATCACAGTATTTTCAGTCTACTTTCTTACATTTGTTTTTATGTAATATCAGTTATAATGCTGTTCTAAAAGTTTTTTGCTTAAGATTATGAATACGTTTCCCATTTGCGGAATTATTTTCTTAAGCGATTCAACACGGGGGATTTCCCCCTATTACTATATCTTTGCCGTTTCATAATTACGAAGAGAACTTGTTAAAATATTAGATGAAAAGAATTTAAGAATTTATTAGGAAGAATAATGTCTAATAATAGAACATATAGGAGATTATATTTAATTACTTGATAAATCAATATTTCGTTTGTGAGTGACGAAGATGTCTCAGATGTAATTGTTCTATACAGTGAAACAAATAAACGCCGACAGATTCAAATTATTTAGGAAAGAATCTTGACAATTTAAAACAGAAAAGCAGTGTAACTTTGGAGAATTACTTGCGTTGAAAAGATTGGGTCAAGACAAGAAAAAAAAAAAAAATAAATTGACAATATACATGTACAATTTAGTACGTTTGAAAATTCCATGATATCTTGGAAAATTTCCTATTGATTTGGATATAAGAAGCTTTCATTGTAAACTATTTATAGCAATACTTCAAAATAGTATTTATGTGGAAATTTACTACAAGTTACGAGTAGCATTTACTAAAGTACGCGTTTAAAATAAAAAAAAAACTATACATATAGAAAGCTATAACTGTATTATATAATTTAATTTATATTTACGCATTTTTTCTTCATGTAAATATATTGTTATAAATACATAAATATATTATACGTATATGAATTTTAATATTTAATATTTATTATAATACAATTACACATAATTTATATTTATACAAAAAACTATAACTGTGCAAAAATAAATGTATTTTCAAATTCTGTTTCTCTCGGCATTGCACGCGGCTAAACATTCCGCGACGAGACGCGGAAAAGGATCGCGCGTGAGAAGAATCAGGCGTGCACACGCGCCGCGGTTCGTGACGAATCTTTTAACGCCGAGTTAACGACCACTGATAACGGATCCCTTTTTCCATGGACGTGCTCAGATAATAGCGAGGAGCCCTCGACTTTCCAAAGCGTGAGCGCGCGTTTACGACCACGCGTGTACATATCGGAGAAAACGAAAGAAAACAAAACGTAAAAGGAGTAAACATATTTCTGAATAGACCAGTAGTTTCGGGAAACAATAGTTGTCTGGTTGCGAGAGAAAATGAGGAAGAAAAACGAACGCGCGTAGCAAAGTTGACGCAATCGCGGTATATACGTATGCAAGCGAGACTTGAAACGAGTCTTTCGCGAAAAATAGGGAACTTGATTCCAGATAAAAACGTTACTCCGCGCGGAATTTTCATCCCGATAGCCATCTCGTTAATGTATGATTTGTTGCGCGATTGTGCCGCGAATCTGGAACTGATACCGGCAAATTATGTGTGAATGATACACAGATCGTCCGCGTGTATACATTCAGATTACCAGATTAACGCGAAATCTCGCGGGTGTACAAAAGGCTTCTTGCATTCATCTCTCGCTTTTTTTCTTAATTGACGAAACTGTCTGGCGTGTGTACGATTCGCGAGAGAGATTGCTTTACTTGAAGGGAGACAAGCATACCTTTAAACGTGATTTCAAGCGAAGAGAGATATGAAAAAGACACTTGTAAAAGCGAGGAAAACGCACGAGGGTTTCGTAGGCACATTTATTACAGATATTTATATAATTATATATACCCCTGCATTGATTCTAAATAGAAATTTATTTTATCCACTTCTGTGTCCTTCTGGTTTTTAATCAATTATGTTTAATTTTGTCTAAAATTGAAAAATATCTCAAACTTAAGCGGAATACGAAGAAATTCTTATTAGAATGCACGTTTGAATGTCTTCTTGAAATATAAATTCTTTTTATTTGTTTGAGTGTAAGATTAGAATATAAAAATTCGAAGATCGCGGTGATGTCTCGAAAGTTGGACTATGGATTTTTATGTAAAGTCGTTTCTTTGAAAAAATAGAATTTACTAGAAACAAAAAATTACTTTGCTCGTGAATATTTTAAATTTATGAAAAGTACAATACCGTGTATTGGAAGCTTCCAACAAATTTTAGTTTACGTAGTATTTTACATTATAAGTAGAACTGATAGTCTCAAGTCCTTCAGTAAAGTTATCGTCACATTGTAGATGTTTGTGCAATTCTACATTTTTATAAACGCAACTAAAAAGAAAAGGAAAAAAATGCATTAGGAATTTCTTTCACGTACCAATTACAACGATTGTTCCACTTTAGATATTTTACATATCTTTACAAATTGGGCGCATACGCAAATTTAGCAGTGCTTCAGTAAGGTTATCGATAAATCATAGATGTTTCGTGCGATTTTACGCTTTTTACACGAACGCATGGAATTTAAACAAAATGCCACTTAAATAGAAACTTTCTTCGTACATTTACTAAATATTATAATAATTATTCCGCTTTAAATATTTTTTATAGTTCTGCATGTATTACGTGCAATCTACGCAGTTGTTAAAATTTTCCATAAATGCATAAATATGTTTTACCGCGAATATTTTATGTATTTTTACATATCTTCAAATGCACAAGCATCCAAAGTCTACCAAGTACACTTAGATATTTTATACATTTTTTTTTTTTTACATATTATATGAAATTTGTAGATTTTTCGAATCTTCTATCTACCAATATGTATATATTCTACTCTGGATGTTTCATATATTTGTCAATTTTTGAAAACTCACAATGAATATTCACTGCAAATCGTCTATCGATTGCAAATCATTTTCGAACGAATTGAAAACTTATTCTCAATAACGAACGTCACGTATATGTAAGAGAAACGAGCGTCGAATATATCGGTCATGGTGTTTCCACGTGTATCCAGAATATTGTCGATTACATTGAGATAAAAAGATGTTTGCTCAGCATTTAAAAGTGTTGTAACACCATCGACACGTGGAGAGTGTATCTAGTAGCGGTGTCTAATGGGCGGGCGAGATTGTAGAATTTCTTCTGCCTGTTGGATTCAGTAGCGCCTTGCGTCAATTGATAATTGTCTCGAGGGTACAATAAATGATCGCGATACAATAAACGAACAACAGTGATAAACATATCTATTACCTAATATTCCGTCACCTTGACTGACACATTATAATTCCACACGCACTTCTCTTTTTCTTCTTTTTCTTTTCTTGCCTCGTCTTTTTTCTAGACGATCCTGATCTCTCATCTAGTCGTCGCGTTGTACACGCCAGACGCGGCATTGCTGTGGCATTACAGATCATTATGTAATGTCATAATGTTATGTGAACGTTTTACATTCGATGCCTTGCACCACTGCGGTCTCAAGGTCCCTACATTGTTGTTTGTACAACGAGTTAACATGTCGATGCGATCCAGGGACGTAGTCGCCGGTGAAAATTCTAGCGGCGCCTTCACGCTTGTCACAAGCTCGTTCTCGAACCGTGAATTTTCTACGGTTAGTTATTTCTTAAGTAAATTTCACGATGGAAATTTTATAAAATAAAATTCTCAACATGATTATCTTTTACATTATTTGTTATTATCTTTAAAATATACCTATTACTTTAAAGTGTAAAATTGTACAACAGTGTATACGTTACATTATTATGTTACATCCATTATAGTTTTAAATTTATTATTTATCAAGTCTTATCGAACCATTAAAGACCGACGATAACGTAACATTTCATTTGCAATTTTCTTCAAATTAATTTACATATATTATCAAATTCTATTTTTTACTGCCGCGAATTAATATAATAATAAATATTTCATATTTCTTTATCATTTAGATTCTACGTTTTATGAAATTTTAAGAGGTTCAAGTATTTATAATATTGATAGTTAATGGACAAGATCTCGTGTTTCGACTTTTTTTCATATCGAGGCTACAAACGAGACTTCATATACAAGGCTTAGTATTTCTTCGTATTTCTAATTTACTTGGATTAATTTCATAAGATTCGGTTTATGTATGTATTTTTTTATTTATTTATTACTTTATATATAAACGCAGCATGAATATTTATGTTAACTGTATAATTGGATGATTCCATTATAATATTTGTACAAGCGTTTAAATATTCTTTTGAGCCACTGTATCTTAATCGAAGGATTAAAATTAAATATTAGAATCGAATTGAATTATCGCTGGTAAGTATTTACTACTGCAGGAGAAAATAATGGAAAAAAATTAAAGTCAAAAGTTAAAAATTGCCAATTACGAAGATCAAATGAAAGCATTAAAAATCAAAAAAAAAAAAAAAAAAAAATCGAACCAGTTACGGTTTGGGACAGATATCGTCATTACGAAGCTCAGCAAAAAGTAACCTTCGCAGAGATTTCAAATTCCTGTAGAGACCTTGAGGGGAAATTTTTCGAACGGATTGTTCGGGACCATTCTCTGTAAACTCTTTTCCTCGTTCGAGTTCGTCAGAACCAGCCTCGAGGAACGAGTGCGGAAAGCAAGAAATGCTCCGTCCAAAAATAATTTCTTCGAGGTTGAAACTTTCGGCCGTCGCTAAACAGAAAACGTCATAAATGTTAATTATGCGAGCAGGTATAAATAAGGGGTTAACAGCGGATCGGTCGTTTCTACAATACATTCCGTCTCTAGCGCTTGTGCTCTGAATGATACCTCTTTCATTCACAAAGGAATTTTCTCAACGCTAAATTTCACTTTCGAAAGCACTCCCATTTGTATCTCCGTAAATTATTTTCGAACGTTTCGCTAGACCTACGTCGATCTTACTGATCTTCGAAAAGCCGACGCTCAAAGAGCTTAATTATGCGTTTACGTACGCTCGATTTTTTTCTTCTTGCATCGTGATTTACCAGTAACAACATATTATCGCTGGATTTTTTTCTTTTTTTTGTGTTACCGGCTCTGAGTAAGAAATTATCGTAATTACAAGTACGAACGATGCAAAGAGCTATCTACGTGCACAGAACACACCCATCGTGCGTTTCTCGGTTAATTTATTCGCTACGATTAAAAAAAAAGTGCAATCTCAAAGTTCTCTAATTACGGATTAATTATTTATTTATTTATTCACAGACAAAGATCAGTTGATGTCGAACATGATAATGGAGTAAAAAATAAATGACGATACACGATAGCGCAATGTATTAGTAATTAACTATTTAAGAATTTTTTATATCCTGTGCGATTTTAATAAAATTGAAGGATATGAATATGTAAATTTTATTAATTATTGAAATAAAGATGTATACACTGAATCGCTTTATATATTATTATTATATTATTCTTATACGTATGTACTGTATTTAATAATATAAAGCACACACATTAGTAGATTGTATTTTCCACTTTTGCTCTCATTTTAGTACTTATTACACATTATAGTCACTTTCAAAAATTCAAATGGTATAAAGACTTATTGAGTAATAAATAATAAAATATAGTAACATGTTAACATATTTCAAAGTTTATAGCTAGATAGTTAACAAATTCTACGAGGTTTTGGTAAGTATTACATAAGAAGATTATGTAAAACGTTTTTTTAATTTTTAAGAATTTACCAAGTTTTATTTTATATGACAAAACTATATATATTACCTACATTTATCGAAGAGAAGAATATTTAATAAATCTAAAAATCCTCTTCCAGTTTCAATATTTTCGATTATCTTTCTTTAATTTCTTCAACTTGCATTTCTGACATTTGATATTTTCTTTCCAAAGTCTAAAAAACAATAATATTCGATACTACATTCGTAGATAACAAATGAATTATATCCTTCTTTCTGTATACTATAAATACCGAAGGCTGATTGCAGCACAATGTCGAACTTTTCGTTGGCATTTTAGAACTACTAGAATGATCGAAATAATTAATTCGTAATTATACTGACAAAAATTAAGTTTCGAGATATTTCTTATTAAAAATTAAATATTTCTTATATGCGGTAAAGTTACTGCAAGATTATCTATTATTTTTTAGCAGTTTCATTAACACAGTAACGACTAATATTTTAATTTTACTAACAATAGTATAATTCCTCGGAAAAAGTTTGTAGATTCACAATGGTGCATATTTAAAAATTTGAGCGATTTAAAATTTATGAATAGGCAATTTTTTATGGTAACTTTACTACAAAAATTTTGTCGACTTTATATTAGATTATCAATTTTATATAATTTTATGAAATTTCATTGACACTGTATTACTGGTGCTTTAAAAGATTTTTTGCAAAATAGTTTTTATTCTTTGTGCTAAAATATTTTTTCATCTCTTGCATTATGCAAGTTTGTATTCTGATACAACTTTAATCGTCAGTAGTTCTGTAGCATCCAGCACTATTTTCTACGAATTATATTCGTTCATTAATAAATATAAACGATTAAGAAAGAGCGCATAAAATATTTTATAGTTCATGTTCTAAAATATAAAATATTCTTCCTTAATAAATAAGTCAGCGAAAACAATTCGGACATATTCACCTGTATATAACTTTTAAAAATACAATAATGAAGGCTAATCTATGTATTTCTGGTGATAAAACTATTATTAACTTAAGTAGCTGGAAAAAGTAATTTAGATTAACTTTTCTTTATTTTTATAAACATCTTTATTTTTATATTTTCTTCATTTCAACGCGACAGATAGCATATCTGAAATGTGTTTTCTTATTTTACGTTTTTCGGTCATTAGTAATATTACGAAGACGGCTTGAAAATTAATAGCTGAAAAACAGAAAGGTTATAATATATCAGTAATATTATTTATTACAATGTGTTTTTTTATAATTGCAAGAAAATGTATTAATATTGTTGTTAACGCGACTTTGAAAATAATAGCTAAAAAGCAAAAAGTTTTAAGGAAATTTATTTGAGATATACAGTATGCACTAAAAACAAAGGAAATTTAATCCAAATGATTTTTTTCAAACTACACATATAACTGTCTCGATTAATCTTTAAATTAATAAAAGTTTCACCATTGGAAATATGTATCGCGAATAAGTTAGCCTTTGTATAGCCTTTCTGTAAATTCTGAGAATTCTACAAGTCATATGTAAATTCGCTATATTCACATTGTTCTCGGTATTTGAAGATTTTTAAGAATATCCCATACATACTTTCTTAGGCATTTACGTTAATTATGTAATAAGAAGTGCAACACTGTGAAATTATTAAATCGCAATAATTTGCATTACGTTTTTGTGTATCAGATTATGATGATGACAATGTTGATTAACCAATTGTAACTTGTTTCTATGACAATACGTTCTGTACAAGAACGGCGAGCAAAATTGAGCAGAATCTCGCGTGCCGGAGGAGTAGAACAGGGTTTCAACTCTTTTCGTAGCGTATTACCGAATGATCTTGAGGAAAGGGAGCGAAGAAGGGAGCGACGAAGGAAACGAGAGACTCGTTTCAGGATGCTTTCATTCACGCGCTCGCAGCCTTTACAATCCTTTGCTTCCGTGCGTGGGAAGGGCTTCATCATGCGTGCAGCTGGATGAAGATAAAAACTGAGAAGCACCGAGAGAGAAAAGGACGCGACACTGAGACACATTGGTGGGGTAAGGGCTGAAGAAAGTGGAAATATAACGAAACAGGAAGCAAACAGAAAATTAAATGAGTCGAACAATACCATTGAGGAGGCGAAAGATATACCCATGACTGGTTTGTTATCTTGGTAATTTTTTAATCTTTAGCACTTGTGGAAATAAGAAAATTAATTTTTATTGTTTGATTGTATTTATTATGATAAAACAATTTTTATATAGTATTTTGTATAATTTTGATATAATTTTCCTTTTTGAATTCGTTTCTTCTGTCTTTCGATCCATGTTAGCATTCTTTTCTAGTATGACGAATTTACTTTGAATTGTTAGAAATGTACCTACACGAATTTAAATTTTTTCATAATCGGCGCAAATATTGAAAATTATTTAATCCAAAATTTTAGTATTTAGATAGTTTCTTAGATAATGTCAAGTGCAAGATAATCCTTACCGACAGTTTTAATACAACGTTCTTTTTTGTATTTATTTCATGTGTATTTTTAATCTGTATATGTAAATCTTTTTCATTGTGATGAATTTACTAATCTTACGAATGTTTAACAAAATATAAATCACATATTTTAGAATTTCATCTAAATATTTCATTTCGTATGATATAATATATTCATAAGTGGATGATCTACTTATAGATGTTCGAATATTTTCACGAGAAATTGTACGATTATTATGTGTTAATAAATAATAATACAAATCGTTACATTCACATTTTTCAATAATTTATATTTACATAATTTTTAGGCATTATTTCACGACCTTTTAACATTTACGTAGCACTGTACAGGAAAATCTGTTCTATATACCAACACGTTATACCTCTATTCATCAGCTATAAAGAGCAAGGAAGGATGAAAGCTATATCGAACAGAAAGAAAAGAAAGAAAAAGAAAAGGAGGAAAGGAAAAAAACACGTCTGAGAACAAAAGAGAGGAGGTGAGGTCGTGAAAAGAGAATCGGTAAGGAGAGGAGGAAAGAGAAAGAGGCAAGAGGAAGGAAATACACGGCGGAATCGAATATAAAGAAGAAGAGAGAGAAAGGAAAACTGGCGACGGAAACGCGAAGAGAGGCAGGGGACGGAGGAAAACACGATAGAGGCAAAGTCGTATGCGTACATTCTGATAAGGACTTATCGTGTGAAAGCACCGTGGCCTACTTATAGTAGGTGCGTGGTTATACGCGTCTCTAACGTTTACGCGACCGTGTACGCACACACGTAACGCACACACGTAATCGTTAGTTAACGCACGCAGCCGATAGTGTACACACACTTGTGCGCAAGCGTGATGTCTAGAGATGGGATTGAGTATCTCACAAGTAGATTCGAAGTTTTACAGTCAGCTAAGAGGATGCGGTTTTTTGAAAAAATACTATAGCTAATAATATTGAAATATAATGACAAATGTGTGCAAATAGATAAACAAAGGAAGTAAGTATATACATACATAAGAGTTGGATTTTTGATATCATGAGATTTTAGTTATTATCAATTCGGAAAAATTATTAATTTCGTCAGAAAATCACATTCTCTGTTAGTTAAATCCTTTAAAATAGAGCCTACCATTAGATAAAAATGAATTTTCGGATAAATATTTTTTGATATTAAATTGTACGCGTTACTTATTCCAACATTTTATTTTGATATTTTAGAATGTTATATCTTTTTTTTGTTAATAAGTAAATAGATACATTTTGTACTTTAAATCATTTTTTGTTTCGCAGTAAGAAGACAATTTTCGTTTGTTATTTTGTGGACAAATTATGTCTACGATATCTTCGTCACTCTAAATGAAACGTAAATTTTCTACACGCGTTTTTCGAACGTTGCATTCGTATCAAGCGAATTTAAAAGTTCTCGCGCACGTATCTAATACGCATGCGCTTAATGCGTACGTGCCCAACGCGCATGCATCTAACGCGCATGCGTCCGATTAATATGAAATATGCACTGTATCTCAACCGGATAATTAGTGAAGAAGATAATAATGAAAAATAATACGGTTGACAATACATTTTTTAGTTTAAGAAATCCTTGAATGTCACAGATGAATGATTTCTACTGTGATAACGTATCGATTGATATAAAAATTGGTATATTGTGTGTGTGTGTGATTGGTATGCATAAGAAGAAAAGAAACAAATCTTATTCCAAAAAAACACGTACATACAAAATATGCAATTTTTAATCCTCAAAAATCAAGTAAAAATCACTCTGTAGAATTCTGATTTCCAAGATTTTAATAAATATTTATTACTTTTGAAAGTTTTTAATCTTGCAACCGTTGAACTACTGATATACGTTTCTAAAACTTGCAACTTAGAATTCGTTCTAGAGCTCAAAGTTAGCTTGTATAAAATTCCATTCTATTTCAAGTGTATCTATTTATTGCAACAGTCTTATTTTCAGGTAATATTCGAAACAAACCTGGATATCGAACTTGATTCGGATTCGTAAGTATTTGCACTTGATCCGATCCATAGTGCTGTCGCGCTATTGCAATCACGCGTAAGAGTTCATGCGAGCTACGAGCACGCGTGAACGAGCGAAATTTATCTACTACATACCGATGAAAATAAAGTTTCCTTTCTATTCTACAATTCATTTTTTCTACAGTTTATTCATAGCTCTTATATTTTCATCGGATTGTTTAAATATTTAACAGTTGACAACGACTGAGTCTTTAATAGTAAGAGAGAACTGTCTTATATTGAGGAAGCTACGGAGGAATAACGAGGCGGGAAACGATACGAACATCGTTTAAACATCGTTGTAGCGTAATCGGCTAGGTGCGCGACATGCATAATGTAAAAACGTTCGAGCAGTTGAATACAGGGTGTCTTGCAAGCGGTGTAATCGATAAGAATATTTTTACAAAAAAAAAAAAAGAAAAAGTAAATTTAAAGTATATAGCGATATAACACAAGAAAATGGGTATTCATATTATGAAATTGCCAGTATAGAAGAAGTTGAAGTTTTCCATTAAATTTTTCATTTTAAATAAAATTCTTGAACTTTGAAATTTATTATTAGAATTTATTAATGGAATTAAATCTTGGTAATAGTTTGGATGTCTTTTTAAATATTTTAAAGTGTGAACGAAATCTCAGATGTCAACCAAATTTTTCACGAGTATCTTAATTTGTGCACGACATCCCGATCCAAAGGATTTCAAATTTCACTTCACTCTTAAAACTTTCTTTGTTCATCGGTGAATCTTCGTGTTTTTTTAGTTTTTGCCTCAAATGCTACCAGAGGTGTTTGGTAACTAGATTACGCATTTTTATGTATTTTTAAATTCTTATAAACAGTTTTGACAGATAAAACTAAAATTTATTTTATCTACTAGATGTTGTAATAAATGCACCATTTTAAATATTTTATAGATATACGTTTGTATATTATACGCATTCTATGCATTTTTGCAGCTTTCAGTTTCTCATAAACGTATAAAAATCCACAGTCTATTGATAGCATTCATACCAGGACTTTGGACCGTCCATGACAGAAATTGAATTGTCTCTTTTGTTTTTTCATTCGACTAAAGTTAAATATTAGCACTACTAATGAAATAGAGCCACGACTCAATAAGATGTTAACATTCTGCATTTTACATTGTATCCTCGCAAGTTTTTCCTCCTGTCACATTGTATAATTTTTTTCTTTTATTTTATTTTGGAAAAAATTCGCTTTAAATATTTATTACTTCATTTCTAGAAATGTTTACCTTAAGTAAGTCAATTGAATTAATATACCGAATTAAGTATATTGGCTTATTTGTATAATACAAAATATTATTGAAAAAATATACTCTTTATCTGTACAAATATTTTAAGTAGATACACTGCTTTAATATGCATTCTTTTTTTTTATACAGATATTATAATTACATGTTCTATAAGTATTACATAAATGTTTCAAATACTTAATAAAAATAAATTTGTTTGTTACGACTCAGCTGAACTGATTTTATTCTTGATTAGTATTTGTATTTACGTTTGTATTTCAGGTAATGGAAAAAAAATAAAGATGATATGACAAATTTTATATAATTTTAAACGTAACGAATTTTGTTAACAATTTTATTAGTTGTTATTAACTTTTCTTTGAATTTTGTTATAAATAAAAGAAGTTTACACAAAAAGGAGAATTTGTACATTTAATAGAATATAAAATATTTTCAACAATTTCTAACGTAATAAAATTTTTCGTGTATAAACATTTTAAATAAAGAAAGGCCAAAAATTTTGACGCATTTACTGCATTTGTACTTTTTCTTTACTGTTGGGTTAATAACATTTAATATGTGATTCTTGCACAATGTTTCTGATAAATATGTTCTTTTTCTATCTATATTGTTCTAAAATATTATAGATAAAGAAATTACTATTGACATATATATTTTATAAAAATATTTTTGTAAATTTGTAAAATTTGTATGTATTTCATACACTAACAATGTATCCAAATTTTTGATTAGTTCAAATAAAGATATTACACTAATAAAAATTTAAGTAAAGAAGAATTAAAGTCAATTTTTTAAAAATAAAATTATATTTTCAACTAATGTTTTCCGAATTAACTTTTTTCCAATTGTACTGCTACTCACGAGACACTCTGTGTAGATCGTGTTTTCACTTTACAAATTGAGAAACTTCGGGTATTACAGAAACAATTGTTTCCCTACTAAATAAGTCGTCACAGGAGGAGAGATAAAAAAGATTCTCACCAGATTGGAACGTTATGTTAGTTAATAATCGATGAACTTGGTCGATGGGCGAAAGTAGCTCCGAAAGGGGAACAATAAAGTGAGGATTCGATAGCTTCTCGTGGCCGAGTCGCAGCCGCGTGTATACGTACACGAGCTCATACGTGCATACGGCAAATTGCGAAATTGGGTCGGCCAGAAATTGAAGCTGATCCGCTTGTTCTTCGCGGCGATGAGGGTAACTGCGAAGGCGAAATACGTGAAATTTCACAGATAACGCGCTTATTCTGACGAATCGTTGACGTCTAATCTTCGATCAAACTAAATTGAAAGTGTTTCGAATCTGTCTATCCAACTAACCGTAAATAAGTACTTGGTTTACATTGTTGTCGTCTCTGATTCTTAATCACATATAGTATTTTGTAGATAATTATACAGACTGTCTTGCAGTTTGGTGCTCAAATTTTACCAGTATGTTTTATAGATAAGAATAAGCCGAAAATATGTATCATGCAGCAAAAGATCGATAAATGCTTCACTAAAAAATTATAAATATCCTTTGCTATTGAATTTATTGCGAAACCAGTTTTATGTCGAATTTCTTTACACGTAGTTTTAATTCTTGTATTCTTTATTTATTTCTATGTTGTATGTAAATTTGTAAGTGGATTTCGTTTCTAAAGTCTTTTACAAATAAAAATCTAGGAGTATAAAGTCTGACAATAAGAGTGATCTCATGATGTATTATATCTTGTCTTATCTCGTATTAAACGTAGAGAAAAAGTATTGATTTACATATTTGTTACATATCGTACTTTCGTTACAACTTTTTAATGAAGTGTTTATAAACTTCTTGCTATATAATATTTTAGTCTTATTTTTAGTCTTATTTTAATTTTATAGAACACATTGGCAAAGTTTAGACACTAAAATATGAAATATCCTGTATAAAATATCATATAAATATATTGTTATCATATTAATATTTTAAATCTATCAAATTAATCGTAAGTAGATACTTTGTTATAAGCACTTCTAATTGTTAATTGTGTATACAGAATTTTATGTTATATAGGTATTACGTAAATTATTTTATAAATTTTACATTATTTTATGTGTAGTATTTAAATATATTACAAAATTTAGTTGTATTACATTTATGAATTTATTAATCAGGAAGGACGAGTTCAATTGCGACTGGAATCTCAGTCTCTCATACATACATTAGTTCTTTCATTTATAGATCTTTTATTCTATTTTAAGACGTCGTTTAAAAATAAACTATACCATAATTTTATCGTATTATTATATTATAACTATGGTGTAATTTTTTGACTTTTTTTGATTCGTAAATTAAAAGATCTTTATTTTGACAATAAACTAAATTAAAGTTGCTAAAGAATTGTCACTAAAGATTTTTGTTAAGTGACTAAATTATCCTTACAAACATTCCCAAAAGGATTTATTTCCATTAAATGTAATTAAATTATTTTCCTTTCGCTTTTTTTCTGTTACATCATATCATTAATTTATCTACATTTTAAGTAAAAATTTGGAGTAATTTAAATTACTATATTTATGAACGACAACATTACTTATGTAATTATCAAAAATTTCAGTTTGCTTCAAACAGGTCATCACGCGCATGTGATTCAACACTTATAAGGTTATACTATTTTCTTCGTAAGGTTTTTGACGAAGGTTCTTGGTGAATATTTGTTGGTGATAGGTCGACGAGATCCAGGTGTAAATAACGAGTTCCAAATGTTAACGTAAATAAGTTCCAAGACTTGACGCTATGATAAGATACATTGATTAGAACTCATTTGAGTTAATCATCAACAACCTTGCAGCAAAATTATTTTGAATATTGATAAGGATTTTTGTTATTTTTGTTACATAGACTTTCAAATGTTGCATTTGATTTCATCATTGTGAAGGTGATATGGTGACGTTAAGTGATTGTAAAATAATAAGCTGGACGCAAGCGTGAAATGTTGGTAAACCTTAGAAACAAGAAGTGATTGGTAACAATGTAGATTGGTTTTTATATTTTTTATATACGAATGCTTTTTCTTGTGCCGTACAAAATCTGCATTCTTGTCTCAAAATATGTATAATATTAATGGCGCAGCACGTTGGTATTGCAATCAAGTTTAAGAGTGAATAGGAGCACCGTGCTAAAATTTGTGAATGTATTTAACATCTGCTATTTATGTCTACGATGCTAATACAGATTATGCAATATTATAGTTGACACGCTGGTTGAGAGCGTGATGGAATTCATGTTTTAATAACCCTTAACACTCAACTCTTATTATTGGATATTGGTAGCCATAAAAATTTAAGTTCTACATTGTTCAATTCTAAAACTTTTAATTTGATTTGATTTATATTAATATTTACGAACATATCTAAACTAAAT
>KQ435815.1:177894-191573 GCA_001276565.1 Melipona quadrifasciata
AAAACATACATACATTTAACAATATTTCAATTGCTTTAATCTCAACATCTCAACAATGAACGGATACTTAATAAAATCATTCTGCAGAATTTTCAACAATCAACATCAACAATACAAACATGTTTGAAATAATACAAAAGTTTAAAATATTGCATTCACGTTACAAATACAAAACCATTATCCGTTGGAAATATGTACATATGTACATGTGATAAGTTTGTTTGTACTATTTTAGCAAAAACATACACGATAGCCGCACGATAGCCGTCATTTGCGTCAATGTATTGAACTTGACCAGTCTAATTATGACTTGTTATAGTGTTAACAAAATGTCAAAATATTTTATACAACATGGA
Organism: Melipona quadrifasciata; assembly: GCA_001276565.1. NCBI lineage: Eukaryota > Metazoa > Arthropoda > Insecta > Hymenoptera > Apidae > Melipona > Melipona quadrifasciata. Next base: position 178,251 of record KQ435815.1, read on the forward strand.
ATCGAACGAGTGATAGTAGATAAAAATAAGTAAAAAAAGGAAGAAAAATAACATTTCTTTGGTCTTCGATGCCTTGTTTTTCAGAAAATTGAGCTTGAAAATTTTCTCAAGTCTCACGACTACTATTAAATGAACGACATCAATATTGGATAAGTAGAGGCGGAACAATAAATTGGCTGACAAGATCCACTGGATTTCTTCTGAGATCGTTTTAAAGAAATAGCGTTTGTGGAAATCAGTGTGAATTCTCAGTAACTGAAAGAAAAAAATAGACGTTTTCGATTAAATAAAGCCTCAGAAAAATGTAATACCAGTCCATGACTTACTGATAAGGCGAGCAAGAAATGTGCTTCAAGGATATTTTGAACAGCTTATCTAATAATGCAATGTTTTATTAAAATTAAGCTTAATAGCGTAAATTGTCCATATATATTATCTATTTCTTATTCGTTAATGCATATTTATTATAAATGTGGTGATATACGTGTACTTGATTAAGTCTTGAAATTCAACTTTTTTTGAAAAACGAAGTGTCGAAAAAATGTTACTTCTTTCCTTCGATTAATTTTTACATACAGAATCGCCTCCTATTCGATTATTGACTTTTCTTATATGTTTTTAAAATTTTCAAGGTTAACTTAATTTTTCTAAACGGAACCACATATTTTTCATAGATCGAAAGGATATTGAATTCCAACTAAAAAGATATTGATCTATGTTACTTTTAACAAGATATTTCACGATAATTTATCTCAATGATGATTTCTAGATTTAGTTTAAACTTGAACAATCTGATCACGAGAGTTGCGTCAATAAAATGTCGAAACATTTCAACAACACGCATATCTAATATATTTATAGAAAGTTCCTAGAAATGTTCGAACACTTTCGCGAGCAATTGTCACACGTCATTGTTTTGAAACTCTGGTATTTTGTGATTTACAAAAGAAAGCAAACGAAGCATTTTCTATACATATAACAGTATATTACGTATATATTGAAGCAGTATTTCAGATAGAATTCGAGAATGAAATTTAATTGAACAGCTCCCTAGGTGCGCCTAGGTACCGACAATCAGAGATAAGCGGCACAAAGTTGCGTAGAAAAATAGCAGTGGGGGCAAATAATCTGTTGACATTCAGTTGCGCGGAGAGCCATTTGTAAACAGGAAGAAAAATCTGACGATAGTTTAAACGGCATTGGTGATAAAATAAAACAGCCTTATCCACGATAGCTTGACCTATTTTACGACAGACAATTGCATAAACGCAGTCGCGTAAGCTCATACGCGTATTTATAGACGAGGAAGGTCGGGAAGAAAGCGCCTAGACCGTTTGACCATTTGGCACAGCCAGCTGCCGAGCAATCATCCAGACGGGTCACTAATAATATCATCCGCACACGTTGCGCAAGCGTTATTCCTTGCAAATAAGGATATAAGCGATATTTTATCCTGGCCGTGTCGCGGACGAATTGAAAGCACACATACCTCGGGGGCTAATAATACGTTTGGTAGCGTATTACCCTCGTTTGTCCATCGAGTTTGCGTTCTATCCTCGGATACCGCCAATAATATAACGTGATTTGCAATTGTTATATTTAACAATTGTTATATTTTAGTAACAAAACGTGGCAGAAATAAAATGAATATATATGCTACCGTTTCTGAATTGGATGCTTTAGATAGAGAAAGAAAAGTATCGGCACACCTAGATTTCTTGCGATACTTCTGTGGAAATTCGTTTCCACAAATAGTTCACTTTGCGCAAGAGTAATTGTTACCGTGGCAATTTCAAATAATTTTGTAGTAATACGGAAACAAGAAAAATTCGAGAATTAAGAAGATATTGACACATGAGAGAGCTTTTTTGCAATTCTACTGTTGTGAATTCTGTTGTTCCTGGAATAAGAGATGATTTATTTCAAAAGAGATAATTTGTTTATTTATTTATTTTTTTTCATTTATTGAAATCATCAATGTGATTTCAATTTTTATGCATTTTACATGTTAGGTTAGATAATGTAATGTAATAATGCATTCTACTGAATTCATTTGGACTTTAATTTTAAAAGGAATTTTAAGAAAGAACGTACATTATTTTATCAATTTCTTTACATTCTGCCTCGATGTGGTCTCAAAGTTAATCAACTTGTCAAATAAGCAGCTCATATATAGTTATATAAACGAATGAAATGAAGTTTATAAAAATAACAATGAACAGATAAACTGTGCTTTAAAGAAAAATTAAAATTAATACGATATCTTTTATGAGATTGCAATAGAATGTAATAATGTAAGAGAATTATTATAGACTGTGTTTCAATCAATTTAAACATATCTTTATAGCTTGTGTTTAAAAGATTGCGTTAATTGAGAGGAAGAAAGAAGTGATTGAACGTGAAGAGTTAAAATCAAACTTGATTAGCAAAATGGTTTCAAAGGAAAAGTAGTTCCAAATGCCAAGGATATAACCCACGTTAACTAAATATTAAAACAAATTAAATTTACAGGAAATGTATATAATTTCCATGCTAATTAAATTGGATGATAAAGACAAATATTGTCTTTCCAAAATATTTCAAATATTTCTAATACATCTCATATATTTCATAATATATCTGATTTATTTTATTATATATTTTTAGTTTGTGTGTTCTTTGAAATGTGTAATTATCATAAAAAAAAAAATGTGAAAGGAAAACAAATAAAATTTTGAGTTATGGATTATCCTTTTTGTTCTTATGCATTTTCAAATTTTTATGAATATAATTAAAGAAAATCATATCGAAACATAAATTTGTTTTATTTATTATTATATAATAATAATAATAAATATTCTACTTTGAATATTTTATATACTCTTCTTATATTATATAAGAAGTCTTTATATTATAGCTATGATATCTTCCAATTCTGCAAAAGTGCATAAAAATCCGTCGTTCAATAATTACACAAATAACTATACTTATCAGAAATTAAAATAAAACGTCTCAGCATTTAACTGAAAACTTTACACAAATACGCGAACTATTATTATACTAACTAAACTGTAGATGTTTGTACAAATTTAAATTTTATATCGTTAAAAATTAGAATCCAAATAAAAACGGCTTTCATAATATAAATGTTATGATGTTTGCATTTTTAAATTTTCAATAAAAGCATATAAATCCACAGATTAATAATAACAAAGTAATTTGATTTGTGGAATATTTATCTAATTTAACATTCTCAATAATTCATTGCTGCTTTTCGATTAAAATTGTAAAAGTTTTATTTGAAATAAAGATAAAAAATTTTTTTCGAGTTCAAACTGAATAAACCATTTGCGAATAATTTTTTATTTGAATTTCTTCGATACAAAATAACAAATAATCCCAGCAGAAGTACAACAGAATAGAAATTGTTTGTAGAAATAGATACAAAGTACAAAATGAAATAAAAAAAATTGTTTTACTTGTTAACTAGACTGCAGTTTCATACTTTTATAAATAAAACTTAGAAAAGAGATGTAGATAAAAAATTGATTTCTCTATTAATTATTATATAGAATATTGCAATAAAACTGGATATATTATACATTTTTGCATACTACATGCACTATGTGCATTTCTTCACTTTCAAATTTCTCATAAACGCACAAAAATCCGCTATTAATAGTCAAATAATTAACTAACTTAGAGAAGAATCATTTGCTCCTTCAAATAAATTATGAAGAATTCATTAAGTAGTATCCACTTGATCTCATTTTAAAGCGTGAAGCTTTCGCTTCGAAATAATTATTTTTATTCGAGTATGCCCCATGCTTGTTGTATACCAACAAAGATTAAAAACCATACAGAACAAAATTCCACGGCATCGTCACAATATCCGTAAGTAAGTAAATGATATTACAAAATTTTTAAAATAAGAACACAAAAGCAAGGCTAGAAGAGGAGATTCGTGATCGAATTTTGGCTCATCGTCGAATGGATGGTTTGTCAGCCTGTGAGCCGAGTCGAAAGTAAGTACCTAGACTATCGTACGGCGCCGACCTATATTTCGCTCGGAACAATTGTTGCACAAACGATACGCGCTCGTAAGCTCGTACGCATCGTGTTTTTCTAGCGTCGTGCACGCACGTATCTACACCCACACGTACACGCACACGTACGTATTTATAGATTAAGAGGAAGGTCATGAAGAAAGCGCGACTAGACGAAGCGATTCGTTTCGACATCGTTTCCGGCGCTGACCCATTTCGTCCCCGATTCTTTTCGACATCGACGCTTCCAGCACTCTGACCCAGTTCCTCCGCGTCGCTGGCACGCGATAATCTTTCACGCACTTTTGTCTATCCCTACGATCGACGGTCTTGTTTTCACAGTAGAACGTCCACAGCGGCGTGATATCAGAATAAAGCGAACACGTGCTGATATAGTACTACATTTAACGTCCCAAAGAATCCGATATAAAAACGATAGGAAGAAATCTAGGGACTAGGAATGTTAGTGTTGATTGATTTTAGAGATTACTGATTACAAGAAGACAGAACTTGTTATCAGATTAACAAATAATCGAGAAAGTTGAAAACAATATTATTTGAAATTTAATATCATTAGAACAGATTCCATATTTAATAGAATTGCAAAAACTTGGAATTTAAGTTTGGAATTAAATAAATATGCAGGAAGTATTTTGACTTTCTTTTGTAATTAGCCGTTTATTCTTTTATAAATTAAGCCTTTTCGAGCGTTTGAAATTACCAAAAATTTACTACTAAATGAGCATGTAACAGATTGAGGATTCATTTACTTAAATATTCTTCATCTTAAACATTAGAACTACCGATAATCGAAGCATAAAATTTCCATTAGAGACATTAAGATAAAAAAGTAGAAAAATTTTATAATACGATGAAGAATAGAAAGTAGAGAAATCAATTAAATCTTCAAAAATACATTGTTTTGTCGATCTATAAAGTTTCGAACAAAAATTATAAATTTGTCATTTTTAACACTTTGATAATTTTATTCAATATATTGCAATACGTTTATCTTTTAAATAAAACTGTGTGTGGATTCTTCAAAATATCATGTATTTAATCTTTCGGCGATGTTGACCTTTTAATTTTAAATTAATAATTATGTTATGTGTCGGCGTTATTATTTGAAGATTTGTATAATTCAATGCAAGGAAAATCTTGTTTCCATTTACCCATTTGATATAAATTGAACATAAATTGTTAAACTAAAATTGAAAGTTCACTTAAGGAGTAATTACTTCTACATGACTATTAAGAATTATTAATTTTAAAGTAGAAAAATTCTTGGAATAGAATTCTTTTATTAATTTATTACTATTGTTATAAATTTGCGCGTTAAAAAGATTTACAATTAATTTTTAAAATTAACTTATACATTAATACTAGAACTACCGACGACTGAAGCATAAAATTTTTATCAGAGACATTGTTACAGTAAAACGATAAAGGAGCTTTGTAATACAATAAATTACGTAAACGTTTATTTATACATTTTACGAAAAAATATTTAAATCTCTAAAAACACACTGTTTTATATCTATAAAATTTCTAACAAAAATTGTAAATTGATCGTTTTGGTCACTTTGGTCAACAGTGTTAGTATCAATAGTATGATACTAAGTTTCCATAGATTCTAGTCTGTACATTATTTTCGTGCGCATAGGTTGCAGATATTTCGTCAGAAATGAACGTAAAATGGAAAAAAGATACACTTCGAGTGTTTAATTTAAAGCTTGTAAAACAAGCTTCTATATCGCAGCGTTATCTCAGAATGTGTGTAAATGTAATATAGACTATTCTTCAAGGTTTTCTTCCAATTATCCGTAATGTAGTGATACTTTTTTGTAACATTGCTTGTAGCGAGGTCATGATACGAGTCGTATATTAGCCTCTCAGAAGTTTAAATAATCAACTCCACTTTTTGTTAATTTCCCAATTTCGTTACGTAAATACACAATTAACGTATTCTCCAATTCTCCAAAAATAAATCGTTTATCTCGATGAAAAATGATAGAATTTATTACTGTTCGTTATTGTCATCGTTTTCTTGCGATAAGTGAATTTACCTTAAAATTTATTCTATTCTAAAAATTTATTATTATTTGCAAAACTCAGAAGCCGTGTGCCGTACAAACATATTTTCTTCAAACCTTCGATCTGTATTTTAATCTATTTAATCTGTATTTTAATTTCATTGAAAATCCGATCCACAATTTAATTATAATATCAAAATAATTATAATAAGTAAACTGTTTCATCGACAAAGACTTTTAACGACAAAAGATATTTGTAGAGACTTACACTGATTGACTTCCGAGTTCTCCATTTACATATAAGATAATCACAAGAAATTTGCAAGCATTTGCAACATTTTCTCACCTGTTTTTCTTTTCAATTGTATCAAGTTATGCAGAAAGCTATTATTATACTCATCCCCAATGATCTGAAATTCAGTAAATCTAATGTAACTTGAACATTTTTATTTAAGAAAAGAAAGCAGTTTTATTTCTATTGGATATATTTTAATTTTTGTTCTTGTTTTATAATGTTTTTTAATATTGCTTGCAATGTTTGTTTAATAATGAGTACCGTAGACTATAAAAATCTAGAATGGAATTATAGTTTGGTAGTTTTAACAACTGCATAAGAGCTTGCTTTATGAGCTGATAAATTTTTACAGAATCAAAAGATCAGAAAACTATGGCACACGTACTGTGTTTAATTAATTTCTTTTTTTATTTCAAAGGTTTCTGTATAAATTGTAAATAATTGCAAATAATAGGAGTACCCATAAATAATGTCGTTTTTTTTCAAATTTAGAAAACAGTGCCATCTAGTGACAATAATTTAAAAAATTGACTTAAATTAATAATACCCTAATACATTGTTTACATCTAATTAGGCAAATTTTACTTGAAATGAAGATAAATGATAACGATTTGAAATAACGATTTATTGTTCTTTATTCCTATATTTAATAGTTCATATAAAAATTCGAAATAAAAATAAAAATAAATCGTTTTCAGCAACAAATGATGTTGAACCACTTAGTTCAAGCTAATAAATGTATAAACATATATATATATATACCTGTATTTAATATTTCACGTAAAAATCTGAAGTAGGTACTTGAATGAAAATTAAAAACGAGTAATTTTTAACAACATATAATGAATTTCCACGAGATAATCAATACAAATGTACTTCAGCTCACATCAGCTTAACATCATATTAGACTTGATATCTTTTGCGATAAATTACGTAAATTTGACACGCTTTCCTTCTATACAACATCTCAAATATCCTTATATTGCAAAGGATAATTGATTCTCGTTACCGTTTCCCTTAATGAAAACGCGACGCATTCCTATCAGTATCAAACGCACGTTCGAAACTTTTCGCAACCAACTCCTTTCAATTTGTTCAGTTATCAAGTTCAATGTAATTACTGAGAATAAACCAATAGATAAGAAACAATAGTCGCTAATATTTAAATAAGTATTACATATACAACAAAGAGTATTTACATTATTGAATCTCTGGTCACAAGTTTTATACATATATTGATCTGCGCTTATTACCATTAATATTAAAATACGCAAAAAATGAACATTTTAGGAATTTTCGATATATTACATTAACATTACAAGTATTGAATTGAACATTTATTAAAGACAGCAATATTTAGGATAAATAAAGAATTGTTTAATTATTTCAATGTTTTTTTTTCAATAACAAAAAGTGACATGAATCGTTGATTCGGTTTTGTAAATTTTTCATTTGAGGAACTTGTTAATAATCAATTTAATATTTAATTTAATAACCGATTGCTAATATTTATCTACTTTATGGTCCCCTAAATGTTTAAAATCATTAAGTTGATTGTAGAAATAGAAACATTAGCTGTGATTAGACTGTGGATTTTTATGCAATTTCATATTCTTATGAATACAATAATCAAATAAATGAAGCTAAAACAGAAATCTGTTTTTTTGCCTACTTATATTTTGCTTTTGATGTTTTGTACATTTTTGCATAATATATTCTGTGCATTCTCTGTATCTTGAAGGTTCTCTCTCTCTTTCTCTCTCTCTCTCTCTCTCATAAATAAACTAAATATAAAAACCTGCCACTTAATAATTAGTATTATTCCAGAATTATATTGATTCATTGAATATGAAAGCTCATGCTTTGTATTAACGATCATTTGGAATAGATCATTTCTTCTTACATCCGTAGGATTTTATGGAATTTATACTTCAATTGGGGAAATTATAACGTTATAATTATAATTTCATTCATTCGAATAAAAAAATTACTTTAATACGTGTTCGCAAATTTTATACAAGATATCAATGACGTTCAGGATGAATTTTATTTTACTGTTGTTCAATTTCTTTCAACTATTCAAGAGTCAATATCGATAGACATCTACAAGGATCTAGTATTATTTTTATATACAATGGTAATAAATTTTCAACAAATTACGTACAATAAATTTTGTACGTAACTAATTTCACACATTTCTTATTATATATTTATGACTCCCGCGATCATGTTGAAATATTATTCTTCAGAAAACATCATGTTTTCAATTATATTTAATTAATTTATATAACACTTTAACCCTTATATCAACAACAATTAAGAGTTAAATTACTCAGCGTTTAAAATTTTCACTTCAATTAAATTTTATTGCTAATTTCTATCACAGAGAATTTAAATTTCAAAATGAAGTCAAACACGAATCAAAATTTTAATAATTAAATAAAAAGTTCAAAGAAAAAATGCAATAATATTAAAGAAAGTTACATTTGTACGGAATGAAATGAAGATTGAGCTTTTGAAACACATTTCCTTTTTCAAAACTAGTCTGTTAAGCAGAAAGTTGGCTTATATCACTTTTTCATTAACTGGTTCGTATGTGTTATATATTATTATAGCTATCCACGATCCAACGACACTATTTGAGGATTAATGTTAACGAAGAGTGATTTACGTGGGAATTTAAAGCCCGCAGTATCGCGAGACGGCAAATAGTCGAGGAAGTCGAACGTTGCTGCTTTAAAACTGCTTGAGCGAACATTTACGCCCGGGGTAGGTAAACGTCGCCGTTGCGCGTACACAGTTCGCGACACCTTCCACGGCGAACGAGAAGGAAAGTGGCCAGCACGATTACTTTTTTTTTTCCCTTTCTTCAACCGGCGTCATACCGGTGACCTATTTATGTGACAATCGTGAGTACGCATTTGCACGGCCACACGATCAGCACTTCGTCTTTCTCCCTCGATCAGCATATTCCTCGACACTTCTCTTTGGTCGAATGCACAACCAGACTATTGTGATTCCTTGAAGAAAGGAGTCAACCCTCATCCGTTCGTTGCATCAATTTGACACAGTTTTCGTATTTCAAAAGTATTTCTAACATATAACATGTTATATTATAATTTCGATATTTTTGATAAGAAAATATACCACTAGATAACAAATAATAATAAGTAATTGTAAGTAGCTATAAAAAAATGTATTTGTTCGCTTGATTTACTTATCAAACTATTTATTTACCTAAAGAATTATCTTTTTGAAGATCTCAAGCAAAGGAAGTTTAATTTTTTAGAAAGTTGTAAATTTTTAAATGACAGTTTATGTATAATATATAAGCTACGTGTATCTAAATTAATTTCATGTGATCTTATTTTTATTTTACTTGCTGTAATTATGTTCTAACTATAAATGCTTAGACGCATCTTGAAAAAAATGATTCATTGAATGCATAATTGTCTTGTAATAATGTAATATAATAATAATTAGAATGTAGTGTATTGTCAATCAAAGGACTTGATGAATATTATTTATTAATGATGATATTGTTATTATTACTTATTATTATTATTATTATTATTAATTTTATTCGTTATATATGTACTCTTGATTAATTTATATGTTCTTCTAAATAAATATAAGAAACATTATCAATACTCTAAAAATAGCTCAATTTCAACTATCAAATTATGTAATTAAGGTTCATAAAGTATCCAAAACACTTTTATTTCTATCTTAAATAGTTAAAATTTGAGAGATGTCTGTAGATTTCTTTGACTGATTGTATTATATTCTTTTTATAATTTAACAATCACACAATAATAGGTAGGAAATAAAGAACAAAGAATTAATATTATATATACACAAATACTTGCTTGTTCATAAATTTATCAAACTTAGGTAGAAATATGTCACACGTATATTTTTCATTACACGTGTACAGAATTATTTTTATGTTTGAAAACATAATTTCTAACGTTATTTAATATGAACCAAAAGACGTACCTAAACGAAAAAAGGTAATTTTCTATTGTCATTTCTTTTCTTATTAAAATAAAAACAAAATAATAAGAACGATAATTTTGTGTGACATTAATATCACATTAAATATAAATGAAATAACATTAAAAGAAATAAATATTTTTTATTGTATTAATAAGATAATATTATATATTAAATAATGCACATTTTTCAATAATATTATTGACAATGGACTTTGTAATTAGAAAAAAAAAAAATATGTAATTATATTCGAACGTCATTCAAATGAGTAGGTACTTAGGTTCGTCGTGATACGACATTCGTTTTCTATTTGAAAAGTTATTTGCAACTTACGTTGTCAATTGTACGAAAGCATTTTATACAAATACAGTTTTTTTTTTTTCTACAAATCGTCGAACACATTAAAGAAGACACGGAAGATAATAAAAAAGACTTTATAGATAGATACAAGCTTTTAGTTTTACGTTCAATGCGCGAACGAATATTATTGAGGAATGGATTATTATTTAACTCGTTTGCGTAACACTTATTTCTCGATACTCGACATAATACACGTTTAATTTGTATGTGTTAAACGTATTCTAATTAGACTTGCTCGTACTTGCTTTATGACATATACGTGCACGTAAATTAATATGAATGATGCATTCGGTTGTTCATAATAAATAAACATGAGACAAATTCAGCTTCGATTAATTAACCCATAAAACGATCGAGAAATAAATCACAAATGGTTAATTAAATAGGAGAAAGGAAGAAATGAAGAACGTTTCGTAATGATGGAAAAGATGTTTCGTAATGATTTACTTGAAACGAGAATATACTTGAAGATAAAGATAGTAATAGAAGTATAATTGTTGCGAAGCATAATTAATAACACGAGAGATAAAGTGTAACTTCGATAAAAAGTAATGGCTCATTCGTGAATGACAGTGATACGGCGAAGATAAGGTAATACTTCAACGATTTTACATTGTTATCGCAGTCTATTTCAAAGTGATTCAATCACTGCAAGTGACATTCAATCTTACATTGTTTTATCATACCGTTTAAATAATCTTCCTTTTAAGTGAATAGTTAATTGCCCTTTATTGTTATAGTTTCTTGCAATGTTTCACGACTTGATTTCACACCGTTTATAAATTTTTCTAATAAGAAAACATTGTTCCATTGTTACTCTAATTAATTGCAATTTATGAAATAATAACGTGATGGAAAAGCCAACTTTTTTATTCTAAACTGAGCTAAAGCTAACTTTTTTATGCTACTTTCCGTTTTTATTAACTAATGGAACTTTTTCTGGTTGAGAGAAATTATTTTCTTCCAATTTCTTCGCTTTATTTAATAACGACGGTTATACATAGATAAGTGTAAGGAATATCCGTACATTCGATATTCGAGAAATTGTCGATATTTTCAACTCTTATAAATCTGTGAAAAAATCGCACAAGAAATAAATTTTTAAGGGATCGTTGTTGAAATTTTAATTTTCAAGGCCACGATGGATTTAATTAAAAACATTTTTTAGTGTTCATAAAGACGTTTGAATTTGACGCAAAACCTGCGAGAGAAATAGAATGCTGAACAGATTCTTGTTTTCATAATCGCAGTATATAGGAATTTTATATGATCATCATCATTGATGCGATTCTAGTTTTTAATAAGTTAAAGAATTTTATTTGAACATATTTGCAATAATGTATATGTATCTAAATAATTATTATTTGTGATAGTATAAATATTAGAAACATGGCAGTAAGCAGTTATGCAATGTTTATAATATTTATTATACTAAATTAATTTATATCTATTGCAGAACCTAATACAATTATCTATAAATATTCAGAAAATATTTCAAAATCCATAATTTACATATAGGTTTACATGTTGTTCTAATATGTCATATTACTAATATTTAATATTATATCATTTCAGTATATTTAATACGTCTGTACATTTAATTATATATTATTTCAACCTTTTCAAATAAAAAAAAACTACATCTGGACTTTTGAACTAATTGCAAGTTTCATTTCCTTCAAAAATCTCAAGCAAGCATTTAGATCGTTTCTTCGATTAGTAATTATATAAAATGTGCAACCGAGTCACTAGACTGCACAATGTAACGTAACAGTAAAATTCCAAGAAACGCTGAAATGCTTTTCCTTACTAAAAATATTGACATTACTGACCTTGTTTCTCGAGTAGAATCGTTTACAAAAGTAGAACTTTCTGGTTTTTCTCCCTGGTTCCGTTTAACCATTTCGCGCTGTATAACGGATTGCATCGGTGAAAATAGAGAAAGAAAGAAGGAGAGAGAGAAAGAGAGAGAGAGAGACTCCGGGGGTCTCTGTGTCACGAGGTGAAAAGGTTGGAAATAAAATGCAAATCGGTTGTAAATCAGGCCAGACACGTGGCACTGACGTGGGACCGTTTCGACGATGACAATTCCCCGGTAAGCTCGACAAAAAAGAGAAGCTATGCTTCACCATAGGGGGTTAATTGTGTTTGGAGCAAACAGGTACCCGGATCCAATCGAGGCTCAGGTGCTCATCTTACCTTGAGTCATCGCTACCTTCTCCCCTTTGCTTTGACCGTTTCCTCTTCTACAGCAACTTATTGTACATGTGTTTATTGTACATGTTGGTTATTTGCAAGTTTAATCCAAATCGTCCGTGCGATTCCGTGTGTTATTTTTATTAATAGTAATACACAGATATTTGCTATGTATGTATATATTGTATTTTCTTGTAAATCTAGAAAAATAAATTAATTCGTTACTTGAATAGTGATATGATTGCAATAAGTTTTTATACGCATTGCCTCGTTCTGAACTCTAGAACCAGTGACGACTAAAGTATAAAATCATTCTTTTTGATTAAAAAATATGAAATATAAATGCAACGACAAGAATTATAATTAGTATTGTTATTTTTATATGATAAAAAATCTGTAATTACTGTTATATGATGGA
>KQ435815.1:231881-246204 GCA_001276565.1 Melipona quadrifasciata
TAAATTGGACAAAAAATTAATTAAACACAGTACAGCTTCTATGATTTTATGATTTACGCAAAAAATTTACCAACATACAAAATAATTCTTACATTATAGAATTGTTAATATTTCTAAACTATAGTTTCGTTTTAAGTTTGATTTTAATGTGGATGAAAGTAAAACTTGAAAATGTCCAACATTAATCGATAAAAATATAATTGAAATAATCTTATTTCTATTATTCACTTAAGCTACTAAAAAATATTGTAGAACAAAAAAATACGAAATAAAGTATACTCAATAAAAATAAAACAATTTTTTTCTTAATTAAAATTTTCAAACTAAATTTACACAAGTTCAGATTGTTGAGGGGTGACAGCTTCCTTTCTTAATATAATTAAACAAAATAAACATAATTACAAAAATATGATCAACACAAGATAAATGTAAAATAAAATAATTTCTTTAAATTAAAATCTTCCAAAAAAATTTCTTCAATGTCGAGATCAATTTGGATTTGTAACTTTCTGTATAATTTTCTTATAAATTTTTTATAAGTCGCAATTTCTTATAAATCTGAATGTATCCAGCATTCGCCCATTCGAAGAATTCATAAAAAAAATATTTTCTTTAAAATTAAAGAAACTGATCAAAAATCATCATTAACTCTTTCATAACGTGTTTTAAGGTCACAAGAAAATAACTGTGAAATTTTAAAGAAAAAAAAAAAAAAGAAGCAAAACTAAATATCGCGCAAGTGCGCCTGCAGATGATAATGCAACGTGCACTTCAGTCATCATCGGTTGCGCGTATACAGGCGCTACCTGTTCTCTGCTGCGTCGCGCGTACGTACCTGTCACATAAAAAATGCCGCGCGCTTCAAATTCTCTCTTTTTTTTTAACTGCTATGGACGGATATAACCGCGTCGATTTTTTTATCACCGATCGGGCCGCACCTCACTCGTTTGTTCATAATCGAATCATTTGAATCTGCAGGATTACACTCCGCAAACGTTGGTCAACGCAACGCCTGTTTTGATTCTCCGGCTGCACTCGAAACGGAATTTCGAAAACAATGCGGCCCGCCGCTACGCGCCAGAGGGAATGTCGTGTATACCGTCGCTGACAATCAATAACATAGGCAGTGATTTTCAAATTCTTGCGCGATTGTAAATGGACAGTGATTTTCAAATTCTTGTGCGATTGTAAATGGGCAGTGATTTTCAATTTCACTTTCGAGTCTTGTTTTTTCTTTTTCAGGGAAAGAAGAATTCTTTTCTATGTTCGTTACTTTCAGAAAAATTCGTCGCTCGTCGTCAAGCTGTCTCTATCGTGAGTCTCTCTCTCGATGAATCTTCGTTTCGATTCCCACTCACGTTGAATCCTCTCTCTTGCGTTTCGATACTCTCGCGAGAGAGATCGACAGTAAATCTTGCGACGTGATTCGAACGTGTCGTTCCAAATTGCTTCGCTATTTCGAGGAACATCGTGAAATGTTCGAGTACGGATATTTTAAACGAAGCCACCCAGAGCATCGTGAAAGTCTTGTAGATAAGCGAGAAGTTGAGGCATGGTTGGCCGGTCTCTGGAAAGGCCTAACCAACAAACGGCCATCACGGCGAAGAATTCGTCCGGACATGGTCTCGGTTGGGCCAGTCGATAACCATCTCGGAGACAGGCCATCATTTCGAATGGATCCACCTCGATATACGGTTGCTGACCCATCGTCGCCAGCTCCCAGAGAAACACTCCGAATGACCACTTTAAAAGGAAATTAAAAAAAAAAAAACAATAATTACTTGTTATGTTTGATAAAAGTGTATTTGCATTGATATAGTACATGAAATTATTATCGTTGGTGAGTGTTATCAGTTGTGAAAAATTTTCATTTAAAATATTTATACAAGGTCTTCAGAAAAAGTCTTAATATGATTAACTTTACCAGCATATTCTATAGGGAAAAATAAAATTAAAAGATGAAACAAAAGTAATGTTTCATTAAAAAGTTAATGTGAAATGATATAAAATTGCAGAGGAATTCTTTCTTAATTTGTCTTTCTTAATTTGTCTTTCGCATAAGAAGCATTCCTTTATTTTTATGGTTCTATAATGTATATAAAATGTCTTTTGGAGAAAATTTGTAATTTAAATGAAATTATTTTTTTCTTTTGTTTGCGTATTCACCTTGCTAATTTATGCATATTTTTAATTTATTAATTTGATAATTATTTAACGACATATTTAATATCTAATAATTTTGTTCATAATACGTCTGTTTGAAATTTTTTTATACATCAAATTCTTTCAATGCGAAATTGTCATCGATAATGTTACTTGAAAATGATATATTTTATTCTGAAATAATTTCTTTCATATTTTTCATATATGACATGTGATAATATTGTAACAGAAATTACAATTTACATTATGTATGTATCTCTTCGGAAGTATAAGCAAATTTAAATATATAATTATATATTTATGAAATTGTTTTTCGTTTAAATTAAATTTTTTTTGTGTTTTGAAAAATCTTTTTTTCTTTAAAGAATTGATGCATTACATATATAATATTTCTTATATTTTTTGTCAAATATAATTTAATTCGTTAAATATTAATTTGTGTTAATATTAAATAATACTAATAATAATATCAAATAATTTTTTTATTAATTATAATTTAATTTGTTTCAAAAATATGAATGTTATTATGTATTAATAATAATTATTACTGTATTAATAATACGTATGCGTAATATTATTATTATTTGATATTTTATATTGATATTTTATACAATTTCATATTTTTGCGAATGCAATTAAAGAAATGGTCTCTAAGTAGAAATTTGTTTCTACCTTTGCGATATTTTATATATTTTTACATACAGTGTGCGTTCGCCGCATTTTTGTATTCTTAAATCCACAGTATAATAATAATAATAATAGTCGTTTTTTCACTACAGTGTTAATGAAATTTTAAAATATTTTATGTAACATACATAATATAAAAATATTTTATATAACACACATAATATAAAAATTCTGTATTAAATATTCAAACGCTTTTGTAAATCATTATATCACTTTTGTGAAGTTATCGAGATACAAATAATGTACATAATTGGAATCTACAACTGGATTGGTCTGCTAATGGACTGGTCTATTAATTCTCCTCATTACCTATGAATCACTTATGAATGTGATTCTAATAGAAGTTTATGTTCACATAAATGAATTAAACTGCCAAAAGTTCGTTTAATAGGGTAATAACTAAAATTTAGTCCATATAAATGGAATGGATGTAAACGAAGTACTGCTTTAATACTAATATTACTAATGATTCAGTTGAAAACATAAATTAATTTTTGTTTAAAAATTTTTATCAATTGCCAAATATGTCTATATCGTAAAATTATCGTTTATAAAAAGCATATTTTATATGTATTTTATATAAGTAAATACTTTAAATTGTCCTTTATAAAAAGTATAAAGTAATTAAGCAACAGAAAATTCGTCACAACGTATGATGAGGTAATCACCATATTAATTTTTGTGTTAAATACATGTATCACGAAACATTTATTGTTAATATAAAATATTTAACAATTAGACAATAGATTTGTGCATTTATACGAAATTTTAAAGTGCTAAGTTGCACAGAATATACACAATATAGGAAAATATATAAAATATCCCAAAACTATAGTGCTTTTAATATTTATCACGTAAGATTTTGATTCGTGGGTCTAATTTTTTAATTAAATCTCAAAAGTATGAATTTGGACGAAAATCCGCAGTCTACTAATAATAATTACATCTGATTCTGATAACACTGAATCTGCTGAAAGATAATGGGCGGGCATTAAATTGTAAATTATTAAGTTACATTCAAATATTCGTATTATTATTTATAAACGTTAATGTATGTATTGTGTCAGTCACACATAATCGGTAACTATTCTATCACTGACATGTTATTCATTTCAAAGATTTTCTTTGATTCATTTCAAAGTTTTATTAGAGAATTGAATTGCCCATTATCTTCAAAAAGTGATTTTTGGCATTCAATACGAATTATGATCGTTACCACGTCCGTTGCCGTGCTGTACTGATTGTGCTGGAGGGTCTCCAAGGCCATCCAACGAATAGGTCTGTTCTCGTTATCACCGAGACAATGATAATCCTGAGGGAAGAGATCTCGCGCTAAAGCCGTATCAGCTAATCGCACGCGAAGACTGCTTGGCTCGATCAAACAGTTCCTGGCAGCGATATCCCTGAAACGATGTGGCTGGTTAAACAGGATGTTTCAAACCATTCTTTTAACTAAATTTTATTCTGTGATATAACCTAGCACCTTTACTAAGAGCTGATACTCAGCTCCGCAATTTTTGCCTTATTTCACATACTTTGAACATTTCTCGAACATTTGAATATTTCGGCCTCTCTTGTTTTTCTATTGTTTCTATTGAGATACAGTATATAAGTCTCATCGAGATTTTTGCACATTCTGTTTCTACGACAATCCCTTAAATGATTAAAGAAAATGATTTTAATTTTCAGAGATGTTATGATTACAAAAGAAATAGAATTAAAAAATTTAAATTCGATTAATTCAACAAATACAATATAAATCGTTATTTACAAAATGAAACATTATTAAAAATTATATAAATATGTATGAAATATGTATAAAAAATAATAATTAATATGTAATTAATTATTTAATATCACATTTACCAGATTATTTATAAAACTTTATAATTTCTTAAAACAAGGTATTTCATCGGTATTGTTATTATATAATACTAAATTACACGCAATTATTATTTACATATTTCCGTATTCGACTGCCGTGTAAAAACATTATTTTGTAATTTCACTTGAGAAACAGAATTCTCATTTACACACTGCATAATTTACACCTACTTGTAGCCAGTGGTATTTGTGTATCTTAGTCACTCTCTGTGACAGCAATTCAGTTAACGTTCTAATCAATTCCAGCAAATAGAGAAATAGATGCAATCACCTGTGCAGGAGTCCTCGGCCGTGCAAGAATGCCCCTGCTCTGGCAACCTGTGCGCCAACGTGCACCAAGTCCCTGGTTCCAGGATGATGATTCCCGTCGGTAAGGTACAGCTTCAAATTCAATTCGCCCGGCGTACTCATGTATGCCAATAATGGGCAAGAACTATCGAGGCAAGCAGCGGCGAGCGAAGCTATGTTTGCATGCACTAATCCAGCTAGCTGCGAGCCCTCGACCACCAGCAAAGAGGCTTGATAAGCTGATGCCACTTCTAAAACGATTAAATGATTTATTTCTTTAACAATTTTATTAATTATATTTCTTGTTTTCCTTCATAACACTACTAATAATGCGTTTAATCAATAAATAAAGTTGTAAAATTAGAAGATATTAAAAAATTTGATTGTTTTGAATTAGTAGAAAACATTTGTTTCGCAATGGGTTTTGTTCAAATATTTTTCTTTTTTTAATTTGTCATTGATTAATGGTTTTATTTTGTTTTATCAGCAGTAGATACGTAATTTCCTACCTTATCGCGTGTTGCTAGATAAATTGAGAAAATACAATTTTTATAAAAATTTGAATTTAATTGAAAATGGGATTGTTGAATAATATTTTCAATATTATTATTGATATAATTTTTTGAAATTATGAATATAAATATAAATATAAATATATATATATATATGCGAATACATGTAAATGTACAATTGAACTGTGATACTTGATGTTTTAATATATAATTGATAAATGAAGTAAAAAATATAAAAATTTTAATTCTAACTGCTTTAAGTTTAATCATCTAATTTTATCAAAATTTTTTAAGAATATTCTAATTGTACATACGATTTGATCATTAAATCCTTTCAAAAATTTTATAATTAATTTAAAAAATTCAAAAGAAGAACAGTACTAATTTGTTTATGAAATTAATGTCAAATCTTAACGCATTGTCATAATTAGACTGCGAATGTTTATGCAATTTTATATTTCTATGAATTTAAATAAAGAAATCAATTCGAAATAAAAATTTCTACTAAATATCATAATAAATATTTTACTCTCAATATTTTACATATTTTGCACATTATATTTATTTTATAGATTTTTGAAATCTCAAAATTTCTAAAAAATGCACAAACATTCGCAATCTAGTCATTATTGTCCCTAAAGTCTGATATCACGCCTCTTTAACATGACATTAACAGAATCAATACTAGTGATGAACCAAGTTCAATAATTTATAAATTTAATTCAAATCCAATAACCAAGATTCATTCTATACTTGCAAAGTACCTATTTGCAAGATTCAAAAATGTACTTTCAAGTACTTCAATGACTTAGAATGAATTGTACTTTCTGGAAACAGTAATCGAACCATGAAAGTCAAAAGCACTACAAAGCTTATAGATTTTAGTTTAACGTTTGTACTTATTCCAGTTATTTCAATGGTAATAAAAGAATTTTATTAATAAACAAGAAAACTAATTTAAAGAGAATAGACAATTTTTGATAAAGTATTCAAAAATATTCAAAATATTGGCCAGTATTCGTTTCTACATACTTGAGAGTACATACTTTCTTCACTTCCCAGAACACTAGAGGAATCTCTCGCATTTAGGAATCTTCCAATATACTTGAAAATATACTTGTTCTCTCTTTTTTTAAATATTTATAGAAAGTAAAAATCTAGCCAGTCAACGTTTGTACATACTTGCGACGTACTTTATCCTGTCACTGGTCGATACATACCTGTGACTGTCTTTATGATAACTTCTTGCTCGCGACCAGCCAATTCCAACGTGCCTTTGTAGACGCGACCAAAGGTACCCTCCTGCACAAGATTGCGACAGTAGAGCGCAGACCTCGATACCGCCAGTGCCCTGGCCTTCTCGCAAGGATCGGTCGACTGTAAATTAACAGAGACACGACACCAAGGTATTAAGCCTGATGCGCACAAACGCCAAAGAGATTCCTAAACAATTTGCAGCAAACATCCTTGCCGGGCGTTTCTCGATCGTGTCACGCGCGGCTTGCATAATTCATCACAGAACAAAATCCTTTCGCGGGGGTGATGGTGGTAGTGGTGGTGGAAGGAACTCATTAAAAAAGCATTTGTCGCCTGTAACAGGATACACGAAAGAGGTCGCGAAGTTCCCGAAGGACAAGAAGAATGGCAAGAAGAGAAAAAAGGAGAAGGACCAGGTTCCAAGCTTCGAAGCTAGCTGCCTACTAGTCCCACCCTTCTACCTGTGTCATCGTTATATCGTCGTTTCCATCGTAGCCGCATTCCCCTTTGTTCCTCGACGGTTTTCCACTGGTTGCGAAGCGGAGGAAAGCTCCAGCGGGGGGAGCAAACAGGGACTGGAGGAGGGAGGCCGGTTATTCATTAATTTCAATTTTCCGGAGTTTTGCCTCCGGCCCCTCCCATTCCATTTGCACGCGTCTACGCGTGCATCGGCGCTTTGTACATCCCCGCTCAAAAGTCTTAGGACAAGTACCGTACAATGAAAAGCATAACTGAACCGATAATTACTGCGAAAGTGGTGCAAGTCGAGAAATTTAAAAAGCCGATTTTATTACTTTTTTTTTTTTTTTGTGCTGCGTTGAATTAAACTGCAATAGCGTGTAACTTTTACTTTTCGTTTTAGTAACTGCTTAAGGGCAATCTATCAAGTTTTATTCAGCACTCATTATGATATAATAGTTTATAGTATATGGCTTGAAGTGAATACCTACATTTTGATGAGTAAGTATTTTCGTAAAAATAAAGTTGACGGTTGAGTTAACAGTTAACGGAGACTAATTTGTATCTGTGTTAACGATAGTTTAAGTTAAAATATATCGAAATATTGCGTCAGTTTTATATATAAGACCGAACACCTAAATATTTCCTTCATTTTTGGTAACATAAAAAATGTTTCAAACGGGGTTTGAATGGTTTCAGAAGGAGAGTATCGTTTATAAAAAAAAACATGAAGATTTTTTGCCGTTAATTTATCAAGAATATCTTAAACGACTTGAAACAGAAATTGAAAATGCTACTTTAACTCTTACCTTTTCAAACTTAATTTATTTATTGGCACAAACATGCTGAAAAAATTAATAATTACAACGAAAAAATAATTTAATAACAATTAAATTTCTACATTTAATTACATATGAGATTCGCACAAATTTTTCTTTTACGTATGATTCAATTTCATATCACGATTTAGTTTATATTTAATTACATTATATTATTATTTTATACTGCATGTTATGTTATTTCATATCTAACGTTAGGATCATTTGGTTTGGACAACATTATGTTCCAAAATTATAAATGCCTGAACATATGTTCGAAAGCTGGTGCATCAAACGTATAATCGAAGGGCTGAGAATCACAGTAATGCATAACACTTTCATGATGTTTCTCGTATTATGTATTTTGTTTCCTATTATTGCTTTCTCAGTCAAGTGTTAAAACGAAGCTTTAACAATAGTTAACCATGAAACTAAACGCGTGGAATCTTTAGCAGTTGAAGAACGTTATCAACTCAAATTATAAAAATTTGAACTTATATTACTATGATTCTCAGTCCTCCAATTGTATTATTATATAATAATAATTAAATATTATTTGCAACTCTAGCGACATAGTTTATTATCAAAAAAGTTGAAAACATATTACACGATATAATACCTTGTAAGAAATATCAAATTAACACAATACGTTTGTTTCCAACATTGTCTCTTTTTTTTCCAAACAAAATCTCTTATTTCTCAATCTTTTAACAAAGTCACATATTTGAGTGGGAGTGTACATTTACGCGAGAGAGTGGCAAGGAAAAAGAGAGAAAAGATGGGAAACCAACCCCGGCGAGCATTAGCGGTGTGCAAATTACTGGACGACACATCCGCATTCGAAAAAAAAAGGATAACGCGATGACCAAATTGAAAAGGGAAAGTACCACGGGGAACCGGATAAGGATATCGCGGTCGAGATCATTCGTCGAAACTTGGACGGGCAACGTTCGACGTGGACGCGACCGTGGCTAATACCCACGGCTTACCGTGCTCTGTAATTATTACCCGACGACGACGACGACGACGACGACGAGCGGTTAGCTGTTTGCACGCTCCGTCACCGAAAAAACTCCTGCTTCGAGTTAGCTTCGTTCTTCCTCTTTGTCAGGCTGGTTTTCATTACCGCGTTTCGTTCCGCTCGTCGATTTCATTGTATCCACCCTCCCACCCACTCTCGCGACGTTTCTCGTTTCTCGTTTCTCCTTTTCCAATTCTCTTCGCCTTCGTTTTTTCGTCGCGCGAGAATCACTCCTCCCTCTTGCTCCTTCTGTTTTGCCGTTTGTTAATGAAAATGCGATGAGACAATTTAAAATCAGCCAGCCAGCGCGCTGACAGTAGTAGAGGATATTCCTTTAATCTTGATATAGCTGGCTGAGGGATTATATGAAGAAATAGTTTTTTTTCATTTAGGATATCGTTTCTTCGTACATATTAAAGTAAGAAAATTGGTTGAAGAAACTGTTCAATATGTTCATCTTGTGCTTTAATACGTACCACTGCACATTGTAGCGTGTATATTTAATACTTATCTACTGTTTATAAAAAATATCCATTGATATGAGTCAATCTTCATTCGTCACAATAATAAAAAACTAATGAAAAATATAATGGAAAGAATCTCTGTTGAATCATGTATGACATTCACACAAATTTTATTCTCTCGTTTCTTATCTTTTTTTAACTTACGTTATAATCATTTATTTTACATGTTCGCTATATTCAAAACCATATTCAAAAGATGTTGCATTTTCGAAATGGTGGTGCATAATTGTGTTAGAATAATTGTACTGTCCCTCGAGTACTCCGGAATTGAATATTATTTTCAACTTTGACAGCATATTTATTTTATTTCGAAATATTCATCATTTCTTACAATATAAGATTGGTTGCGGTAAAAAATTGAACTTGTTACTAAATTAAACTTAAACTTATTACTTTTTGCTTCGATTTCGTTTTAATTGAACAAATGAATAATCCCAATTCTTCAGATTCGTTGTATTAATACTTGTAAATGAAATTATAACGAAATAAAATTATATAATAACGGAGCTGTAGTTAGAGAATTATAGAAGTATCATATCTTTCGACTATTATTAAATATAAATATTCCTGATCTGTTTATATAGGTATTGTATCATAGTAATGCACGTTTGTTTGGTGTTTTTAATGGACATTTTTAGTAACTCTTCAACCTCTTATTCGCTTAATTTCTTTCATGCCGATGTTGAAACGACTACATTTGCACTGGTAATTATTTTCATGATGACACATATCATCACGCCTATAGTATACTGTTATGATTCGTAATATACAAAAGAAAAAGGTACGACGATAGTAGCATATGATTCACTCTACTTTTTGAATTTTTGATTAACGCTCTGTATATTTCAAATAAATTTCCTTAATTACCTAACGTCATTAAATGATAATTTTTCGAATCACGAAATAATAGATAATTTATTTCAAAAACCAACGTGATTATTTTAAGGATACTTGATATAAGTTTTATATGCAGATAATTTATTTCAGAAACCAACGTGATTATTTTAAGGATACTTGATATAAGTTTTATATGTCATTCACATTGCTGATCTTTATGCAATATATTTATATTTTTATGAACATATAAGAAATTTACTTTCTCTATTAACTATTATAAAATGTTGCCTGATGTATTATATATTTTTTGCATAAAGTGCACAATTTTCTGCAGTCTTTCCTCAATTTGCTACAAATCCATAAAAATCCTCAGTCTGATTAGTAGACAGAAGTTACGACTGTAATAACAATACATCCTACAATATTCATCCGAGTTTAAAATTTCAAAGAAACTTGAAATATTTTATTCGTGTCTTTGCTTTCTATATTTTGTGAAGATAATCGATTTGGCAACTGAAATTGGCTGGTATGTCTATGTGACATTTTTTTCTCATTTTGCCTTGCAGAATATACTGACAATGTTTGGTCGGGGAAAAAAAAAAAAAAAAAATTGGACACCCTGTAGAGAATCGCCGCGGAATTCGAAACGCGGAATAAGCTTATAAATATAGATAGAAACGGGGAAGCGAACCTTTGTTTAACTGATAATCGCAGCGCCAAGCAGCATGGCGCGGAGTGACGCTCAGCGAAAGAGGGAAAAGGGGGAGAGGGATTTACCGGTAGTTGACGGAGTGCAATAATTTCGTTATTATGGAAAGCAAAGTGGATGCTTCCATGTTGCTTTCACCATGGTTTAAACGCGATAACCGGCACCACTGCTAGCACTTTTAATTATAATGTTTGCAACCGGTAACAAGGTTTCCTACGATGAAGTGAATTACGGATACGCTGAGAGCTATATAAATACCACGCTAAGAATATTATAAATTGTTTCTCTCCATTCGACGACATAACGTGGCAATTTGATTACTGGAGCACTTTAGGCATTTGTGACTTAACGCCACGATAGCATTTATTGGACAGGGTGTAAGAAATCTTTCTTTTTTCAAAATTTTGTTCAATTTAGATTATGTCGCATGAAACGTCGAATTTGTGTTTCATTCAACGTTTGAGGACTGGCTTGTTCGGTTGCTATTCTTTGATCAGTATCTTTGGAAAATTTATATTCTGCATTCAGAAAAGGTGTTTCTTGAATTTGAAATATTATTTTTTCGAAATCGATATGGATCCATTCTTTTTCATGCTAATGCAAGACCCTGTACAAATTACTGTACAGTCAGAGTTGGGTCACTCTCTCTACTCCACAGATACCATCAGTCATCTTTTTAGAAGTTTGGAATCATTCTTGTGTCAGAAAATGTTCAGAAACAGAGCCTTTGTAATTCAGCATCTAAAAATATCGTCCTATCGTTTCTATTTAATTCCTGTACAGAAATTATTTTTAATTATAAAAAATTTTTATTACAGAAATTTATTTACTTGTAAATTTGTTGTTATCTAAATTTAATTATAAATTTTTATTACAAGAAGTTCCTATTACAAAAATTTATTTAATTACGAATTATAAATTATTTTTTACACTGAATATAAAAATTTATTTCACTTACAATTTTTTAAAAATTTCTTCGAGAAGGGCATTTTTTTATTAGAATTCCGCTGGAATTTTTAAAAACATTCAACATAAACTTTTTATGTAAAAATCATATGACACGACTTAATGATTGTCATATACATGTGGCACACTTGCGAAGAAAATGACACAATTAAAAAAAAAAACTCGATTTTTTTGTTACTGGGTACTATGGGAACGTTACGAAGATAATATTTAATTAATCATAAAAATTTTGTTCATTCATAATGGTATTTTATCATTCAATAATTTGGCAGGTGGAAATCAGTTTTTAAATGAACAAATACATCCAATAACAACTTTGGTCAATTCTGTCTAGTTTGCATAATGCACTTGAAATTTAAATACACTTTTCAAAGTAAAGCTTGGTCTTTAGTCTCATGAGATCACCTGCATGCACGTGTGCACGTGCTACGTAAATATTAAAATGCTTGTTAGGGCAGGAATATTGTGTAAATATTAAAATGATAATTGGGATAAACTTCAGCAAACATTAGAGAATTATTAAATCATTTAAACGTTAACTGGCTGAAATTTTGTGAAATATAATAAAATGAAATCAATAAAACAAAACATTATTTTGTTCGATAATTAACATCATCAAATATATTATATATAACTATTGTTAAAATTATCATTTTCAGATCAAGCATGATTTTAGAAAGAAAAAAGTTATCGAATATTGTTCGAACAGGAATATTTTATAAATATATTGTGTATCTGAAATTTCATTAATGTTGCAGTGAGACAAGTTTAAAACAAATCTCAAAATACAAGATATTTAATATAAGCAGTTAGAATTCATTATTAATAAATCTCAATATTCAATGAAACCATTTGTTATATGCTTAAAATATTCGTACTTTATAATTAATTTTTCATTAAATATATGCTTGCGATAATGATCTTTCTAACTCCTACATACGTTCTCGAAAGTCATTAGTTTCAAATTTCTACTAATTTAATTCACTACTTTACACAACATACATTATATGCAAACATAAAATTTCTTCCACATACGTTCGAAATCCCGCGAACCACTGCACATATACACATTCTCTTGATATCACGTTCTAGGTATACCACGCATACACGCACGGATTACAATGCGATCGCAAATTGGAAGCAGATACCGCCCCGGTGACAATGGAAAATGACGCGAGCGCGACAAATGAGATTTTCGGCAAACAAGTAATAAATATTATCGCTGAGCGTTGATTATTATCATTTGTTTCGTGCTCGGTGGCGTTGCAATTGATTTCCACGCGGTGAATTGCTCATCGATGTAAATAAAACTCCAAACCGATGTTAGGCCGGCAACAGTTCGACGACGCATAATTAACAAGCGCCAGGGCTCGCTATTAGTTTGAAAAAACAGATTCGTAATTGCCGCGGCAAATGAATGGGAAGTGGAATCGAACCGGCTACGAGCGTTTTTGTTTTTCTTCTTTCTCTTTTTTTTTTTTTTTTTTTTTTTTTGAAATATGAGTAATGAATGTAGACTGACGAGTCGCTTTTATACAATCACAATCGGTCTATTGATTTAACGGTGCCACCAGCGAACTTTTTTTTGCTGGACGCGCGCGATGCAGCAATTCGATTTATTTATCGAGAGGGTCTCGTCAAACGTCGCCGTTTGTTTTCCGTTCCGAGCCACTTTAAAAGCTTCGTTTTTTCGTTTCTTTCTTTTCGGACGTGCCCTATCGCCTGGCCTTCTCGCGCCGGAAACTTTTAATTCGAATCTGGCTAATTAATAATACAGTTTTCGATTTAACTCCATTAAACGACCGAGAGCCAACGGGGGAGAAAAGACGAGAGGTATCGCTCGGGCGGGAATTAATTAAACCGAAGAATCGGCTTATACAACCGATTCCGCGCGTTTAATGGCGGCGAGTTTAAGAGCCGGTTACGTTGCTTTTTAATTTCCGATTCGATTTTGCAATTTTATTCCGGAGAGAAAGCTGAGGGTGGGTGGAAAAAGGGGAGGAAGAAGCGCGAGGATATTCAATCATACGTAAAGTGCATTTTGCTCGAGTCCAGTCCGATTTTAGGAATTTTGATATTGACATTTGGAATAAATTTGTTGATAAGTAGATCGCGAACTTTTGCATATTATTTTGTAAACGAATCGAAAGGGACTTATCTTACCTACTATTGAAACTTGTTTTATTTATTAACAATTA
>KQ435815.1:262633-283788 GCA_001276565.1 Melipona quadrifasciata
TAATAATTAAAATCAAATAATTATTCGTTTTAATCTCCCTTTAATTATACTACCTAGTATCATTTCGTTTCTCTAGACAAAAAGTCAATGTTCTTATAAAAGTTCCACTATATATTTGAACGCCATGACAAACATAGACACGGTCGAGTCAAGAATCAATAATAGAAAAGATAGAAGGTGAGTGCGCATTAAAATTAGCGGCTCGATAATATTCGTCGTCAAAGGGGATCTTGAACTATTTGGTTCTTAAGAAAAATTCACGACGAGGAACTTCAAAAGATTTAATAACGCCCCGTCAGGAGACAATTGGTCTACTTTGAGGGAAATTGGAAAGGCGGCGCGTACAAAGGGGAACGAAGATGAAAGGTCGTCGGAAGTTTTTTTGCCTTTTGATCTCGTTTCCTTTTTTTTTTTCTTCTTTCTATAATTTCATCGTGCACCGAGATTCCGCGGATCGATGTCGAGTAATCGAGCAGGAAAGTATTTTAATTCGTTAATACCAGATATAACGGGGGGAGAGGGGGGGGTTTCAATTGAATGTGTAATTGAAGTACCCTACGTAACCTAGAGGCACTACTCGCTGCCTGCCGTTAAGTAGATTTCTCGTACGCTCGAGCGTATTGCAAAGAGCGTCTCTTAATTAGAATTAGACTTAATGAGGGTTTTAATCTAATAACGTGCTTCGTAGAACATCTATTTATAATACCTCGCGGGATATTTCTGCTGATGAAACTTATTTCACAATGTCTAATTTTCTATCTCCACAAAGAGGAGGTGCTGAAGATGTAGAATAAAATTTGTTCATACGGGACTTTATTCATTAGAAGATTTACTTTAAATATCTCCACGAAGAGTAAGTTTGTTCGTATTAGATCAAATTACAATATTTGGTACAATTTATAAAATTGTAAATGTAAATTATATATCATGATTATGCGTTGTAAATATTTAATATAATTGATTAAGAATATCGTTGATATTGAGGAAATGGAAGGATAAATTGTTTCGTTGTTTGATGAAATACATTTTAAAATGTACTTGTAGAAATTTAATATAAAGAGTAGAAAATATTTTCAACAATTTATATAACTAATAAAAAATTTACTGCACGAGTATTAATATTTTGTTCATTTTGTTCAAACATGTATTTCAAAATCATTTAGAAAAAGTGAAAAATAGTTTCTAAATTTGCAAAATTATTTATTATTAAACATACAATAAGGACAATGAAGAAAAATTAACTTGAAGGAACAGTGGTCAAATATTACTTTTAAAAATCATTTTTACTCTTTAGTTGTTGAAATTCTCTTCTAACACAGTGCTAGATTATTTTCGAAATATGCAAAATAGTTGTGTACAAGTATCGTGCATAAGTATTTCAACAGCCTGAAATTATTATATTGTGTAATTTAAATGAATCTTTCGAATTTAATTGAATATCATATATGATTATATGTAATATATTATATAATTAATAGGATAACTAATATGAATTAATATAAATAAAAAAGCAATAACTAGAGAAAGTGGCGGAGGATCAACTCGCTGTACTGTGAAGAAATGCACTGCTGTTATTGTCTGTCGATGAAACTTCCAGATGACGAACTTTGAATTATTTCTCCATCTGGTACTTTAACGTTTAAAAGCTAATCATTTTAAGTAAATATCAATCTTTGCAAATAAGTAATACTGTACAAATGACATATTGTTAATATTAAATAATATTAAATTAAATTAACAAATGGCTGGTATCAATTGTCCAAAGAATGCTTTTGACAAATATCACAGTCGCATAGTCTACCTTTCAACATCATCACGTCTTGGGAAACATGAACAAACTCAAGCAAGTACACCATTTCTTTTTCATCAACAATAAACACATGATACGATTATTTTCAAGTATATTCATTTAAAATCTTCTTAATGAAATTTTTTACAAAAATTTCATCACAATAATTTCAAACAGTCGTTAATGGGTTAATTTTAAGGAGACAATTTAATTCAATTTTTTTAACTCTCAAGTGGATTTTCAATTCTAGTTTAATAGTTGGAATACGTTTAATTTATGGGAAGTTGATGTATGGAAATAAAATTTCATCTGCGTCATTAGAAAGATAAGGAGAAGTTAGGGAGTTATATAAATCTTCGAATGATAGTATTAACACATAATACAATTATTAATTTAAAATTAGAAGAGGCTGCAATGGTCCCAATAGTCCGCTTAAGAATTAAATATTGAAATTTAATATTGAAATATTAGAGGGATTGAAATTTGTGTTTTCACTCTAATTGAAAAAGTTTCTAAATTTTGCGAATATGAATTTCACGTTAAATGTATATGAAACTCGAGTGACGCAGATACACTCCCTGTTTCAAATTAAATTTCAGCACAGCTGAAAATGCTTTGATGTCGGAAATTAATATCGTAACTGTAGTAACAAATTCCAACCTTTCGATAGAATTGCATTAGGCGTTCAATTATTTATACAAGACAGTGTTATACACGCGTATCAAACAAATTTTCGAAATCACTTCCCTCAAAACCGGAAACATATTACTTATTCTACATTTCTGGCATACATTTGCACGTAAAACTGCATAAGCTCTCGGTCGGTCTACTTGGCTACGTTATGCAAGTAAAATGCACTCGAATTTACAATCGTCTACGAAAATTATCGTCGCAAAGTATAAAAGGCAGTCAGCTACGACAAAACGGGGATAAAAATTAAGAATAAATAGGATGAAGTGGCTCGCGTTTCTGCGAATTTGAATTCTACCTCTTTGTTATTTCTTTTCTATATTTTTCTTTTCGTTTTTCGTTAAGTCGCGCGTAAAATCGCATGCCAGAAGTCTGGCAAGAACTAATATATTCAAAGAGGGTGTACGTTGAATCCGCCCAAGAAGAAGTTGTTTCTTCCATAAAGAAGAGAGAAGTTGGATGGTAATAGAGAAGCAAGTACAAGGGAAGTAAAAGTTCTCTCTTCTCCTTGAAACTTTACCTCAGATTTTCTTTTACCGCAATCTTCTTGGATAAGTTGCTTTGCTACGTATATGTAGCTAATAATTTATGCATCATGAAATGGGTTATAAAAGCTACGATGGGAAATCTATCTTTATACGATGCTCGGGTAACGTCTGATATCAAATATTTATTTAGGCATGGCGTGTACAGCACTTTGTGCGTTATTAAGCATGTGCAAACATTATTGTACCATATTTCGTTTTCGCGTTGATTTGGCAAATTACTCTGCAAAATGATATTACGAAATTTTACGATTTAAACACTAGAATTACCGACGATTGAAGCCTTAAAATTTTCATCAGAGATATTAAAGTAAGAAAAATAGAAAAGTTTTATGACGGAGTGTAAAAGATTTTTATATATTTACGAAATTTATATATTTATACATTTAAAAAAATATGTAGCATAAATTGTAAATTCATCATTTTGGTAGTTTTAATGTTAAATATTTGTAGTTCAATAACGAACCTTCTGTTTATTTTTGTTCTCTTTCTTCTTAGAAAATGTTACAATTCTATAATTCCATATAAATTTATTAATTTACATAATTTAAGAAGATATAATTCTTTGTGATTCACATAATTCGAGAAGTCGTGATTTTAGAAGGAATCTTAAATTCTTATTTATGCGAAATACACGTACTATAAACTAAACATCAAATCGTGTATTATTTTCCCCCTTTTTCTTCTGTAGAATAAGGATTTAATTTTATTTCGTGTAATTTGTGCGACAAAACATCGTTTTCCTAATCTACATCAATAAATTTTTTCAAATTTCTTTCTCAAGTTTAATATCAAATTTTTACAATTTTTAATTCTTCAAAGCACATTATCTTTCTAATTGTTCGTGAACAAATCTTTGAAAGATTAATCTATTCCTCAATTTTGTCTGCATATGATCTCAATTTCAAATTTATATGCGAAATATTGTCAAAAATTCTGTACTTATTTGAAAATGCAGAAATTAAAAATTATAAAATTGTGAAAGAATTTGAATATTCTAACGATTTTCTAAGATCATGTTTAAAGTAATAATAATTCCAAAGCGGCAGCATGCGTGTATGAAAGACAAGAATAAAGTTCGTTGTAACTTTTAACTTTATTTATTATAAAATTTGGAAAATATTGTTCGCATTTATTTTTAATTTGCTTTTTGTTTTTGCATTTAAAATTTGTTTTGAAGTTTTTTAAAATGAAACTATTAGTTCAAACTGTACTGTACGTGTAAGATAAAGAAGATAGCCAAAGACGAATAAGAGTGTGTGAAAGTGAACGGAGAGACTGCAAGAAGATCGATCGTAAAAAAACAGACAAATCAACAAAACCGAGTAGAAATAGCGGAGAGACAAAAATAGGGGGAGGACAATAAGTTACGTGCGTAGAAATTGATGTTAATAAAATGACTCGTAAATGAATAGTTTAGAAAATTTGAAGAATTTTTTCACTTCTAAAAGAAGCTTGTATATTTAGTAAGAAAAATATTTCTTGGTCCTTCGTTATTACGATAAATTATTAATTAATTCATTAAAGATCGAACAATAATTTATCGTAATACTTCAATTTCATAAAACTTTAGAATCAAGATGCAACGTGCAACGATAAAAAAGTATTAAGCAAATTTTTGGAATTTTTCTAATATTAAAAAGTAGAAATTGATAATATAAAATGATTGAAAAAATTTGCAAACGAAATTGTTGTTATCGTTTAATGTTATCTTGCTATCATTGAATCTATATATGCATATATTTTATCTTGATTTTTAAAGATATACTTATGTTATATATTTCTATTTCTATTTTAAAAAATTTAATAGAAAATCGCAATTCCAAAACCTTGGAGTACTTAAAAATAAACACGAACAATGTTTTCCAAACTTTATTAAACAAGATTAACGTTCTTTCAGTGATTTTAACGGGGATAACCCAGAAAATCGGGCCTCTTCAAGTGCAACGCTAGTGCAACGAAAATTAGCGATTGGTTGATTTGGGTCACGTGATTCGTGAGGGGGCGTAGGATAGATCTCGGAGTAGGAGTTGTCTGACGCGATCGCGCCTGTAACTTGTTTTGTATCGATTCAAATGTTTGCACATCAATAAAATTTTATGGCAAAAAGTCGTTTTCATTTCCTAGTCAGAACAGTTGCTTCTGGGCCTTTCTAGTGAGACGAATCGTACTGGGGTACAAGTCGTGCAGTTTTTTTTATCACACTTTATTTATTCTTGTACATCTGCATTGCTATTTCAAAATATAAAAAATCATTTTACGAGAAACGAATGGCTCGTATCTTTTTTAATACAAAATATACAATTACCAAACAATCGAATTATTCAAGGATCTACACCCAAACGCAAAGAGGAAAAAAGAAACCACTGTATAATGATTTCGCGAGTTTTGCTTTCGTTCGGAGAGTCTTTATCGTGGAGGGACGCGTAGCGTTTCACTCGATCGGTACAAATAAGGGAAGCATTTTCCGGTCGCCGGAGTTAGCTACTTCGTGGCGTACATTCGCGAAAGAGACAAGTGGCTCGCAGCAGCTGAGGAAAGAGACGAGAGGAACAGTCGAAGAACGAAGGAAGAGCTATTCCATCCCTCTGGATCCGCTGCTTACATCGTTTCCCGCATCGAGTCCCTCTTTCGAACACGAGGGCGTGTAGTCGTGCAATAAAATGTCGGCTGCCGTGGCAAGCGACCGACGGATCACCGGGGCTTATTGAAAGGATATTTCATGCGGACGAGTTCCTATCCAGCTTATCCCATGAATTTCCCGCGGGGGTGTAGAAATCTTTCTCTGGCCCCTTCTCTGTCCTCCCCACGGTGGGTTTGGAGAACCGGGCCGAGAGACATCAGTCCCGATTACGAAGTCTCTCGCATCTGACAGGAAATTCACGGCAACCGGCAACACGCGCCGACGACTTTTCATTCTCCGGTTGCTTGGCGGGAAAATGAAACGCGCCGTGAAAAACCTGCCAGCCGTGCGAGTCTTACGAGCAACCGTTGACCTGCACGTTCGTGTTTACGTATGTCGCTGATTTTTCATTTGTTTGTACTCGGTCGAATCAGATTACTCAACAAGCGGTTCTCTCTTTCGTGAAAGAATTAGGTTATTACACGTTTTTTTGTACCTTCAATTATTCTCAAACTAATTCGCAATCAAAATATATTGTATGTACAAATGTA
This sequence comes from Melipona quadrifasciata, assembly GCA_001276565.1. Classification (NCBI taxonomy): domain Eukaryota; kingdom Metazoa; phylum Arthropoda; class Insecta; order Hymenoptera; family Apidae; genus Melipona; species Melipona quadrifasciata. Next base: position 268,832 of record KQ435815.1, read on the forward strand.
TGATGAACTAGAACTATCGACGACTGAAACGTCAAATTTGGATCGGAGACATTGAAGTAAAAGAATGAAAGAATCATATGACAGAGCTCTTTGTTTATACATTTGAAACCATTGAAACCATGAAACACCATTTAAATTTTAGATATACATACACTGTTTTATAAAATATCTAACAAAAATTATAAAACAGTCATTCTGAATGATAACAAGAAATTTGTGGTTACTAATTCAGTGTAAATCTGTACTGAGTTTAAGAAACGCCGTTGAAAATATGTATGCATTTCTTCTATATTCAGTAGGATTTCAATTATCCGAACTCCAGTAGAGTATCCAATATTCAATCTTTCATTATTACTATTAAAATATTGCGATATCAGAATGTCCCGCTATCTGAACATTCAATTACTCACTCAAAACATCACGTACTAAATAATTTAATTTAATCGAGACGCAAATAAGACCACAACAAACAAAAAAAGAAAAAAATGAATCGTTGAAACGATCGCGTATAATTTTGTCATCTGAGCAAAATATTTATTAGTAATAGATTTTCTTTTTCTTCGTTCATTTTATATAATTAGATTATTTTTCACTCGTACAATGACGTTCGAATAAGTGAATTCAATCAACAAAGTTCAGTTAATCGGATATTAATTAAAATTTCGTTTCAATAAATAAAATATTGTATTATTACAATATGCATACTACACATGATGATTTTACAGTTGCAAAAGGAATTCATTAAAATATAAGATATTACGAAAAAAAATTATAATTGAACGTAAATGTAAAAGATTACATTTAATTCCACGATAGATCGACGATAGATCAACAATCATTTATGAATGTTGAAGATGCAAACTAACAAACGCAAGTGATGGTAATATATCTTCTTGCAACGAAGTAATTTTATAAAATTACGTATGATAATAAAAATTAGACAATTTTTTAATCTTCATTTAAATACATACAATTTAATATTAAGAAAGTGGTTGTTCCATTATCTAAAATGTTCATGGTTTTATTTTTCTAGTTAATTTTAGTGAATATCTTAATTCAAGCGTCAGCTATTTTAATTAACTAATTTTTCAAGGACGTCAAATCAACAATAAAAATCTAGAAAATGGGAAAGAAACGAAAGAAGAAATACCCACTTTTAAAACTTGCATTCGCAGCGGTGAATTTAATATAATGAGAAAAAGAACCAAGACCTCAAATGACGTCAAGAACTGCAATTTCCAAAGTGTATCTACTTCTTAACTGCCAACTCGAGAATTATTTTTATAATTACTTAATTTTATTATTGAGAACTATAATAATCTACTCAATTTTATAATTAAAATTAGAAATATAAATTGAATTTAATTGAACTTAATTATTGATCTCTATCGCTGAAACTGTAAAATAGAAAATAAAACCAAATATCTTGAATTTTAATAATTTAACGTTATTGGATAACATGATAGTCGTCTATCATCCAACGAGTATCATTATTTTAATACAGTATATTTTTATTCTGTTACTATATTGTATTTTTGTTTAAATTTTTGAAAGTAAATTCTTTGAGTTGTTCAAACATGAAACTGGGGATTTGCTTTAAAGTAATGTATTCGTGAAACTGTATATAAGTACTTACTGGGATTCTTGAATGCGAGCCTTGCTGTTGCGAATGTACAAGGCGCTTGCTACGCTTCCGACAACTAATATCAAAGCGCACGCACATGTGGCGGCGATGTAAAGTGCTCCGGCACCACTCACGAAAGGTCCTGGCTCCAAACGAACCGAATCATTTCTGGGAGGTGCTTGCACTCCTGCAACAAAAATCATTATAACCTTGGTTTTCATCTTTTCCAGCAATTCAACTCGTTTCTGTTATATTTATACGTTTCGTGTTCTGAAATGTGTGCATGAATTGAACATTTGACAATTGCGCGCTTGACAATAAGAAAATTTACTGAAAGTGAGATAAATAATAACAAATTGATAATATTAAAACCTTTGACAACTATCATCTCGTTTAAAAACTTAGATTAGGCATTGAGACATTTGTCTCGATATATTCGTCCGTATTTTTGCCGATATGAAAAATGGCGTAAAAGAGGAAAAATCATGAATCACAATTTTATCTTAAGACTAAATTAATCAATTCTTCAATTAATCACTTTCTTCGAATTCTCAAAATTATTTACAGTAATTAATTACATTTAGAAACAAAACTTATATTTACGATATAGAAAATTCTAAAAAAAATTAGTTCATTAAAAAATGAAATGATTTTGCATTCTGTATTTTTCATTAATTTCATTAACATTTCATCAATCTCTTAAAAATGATTTCCTATTTTGTATTAATATTATTTCATAAACATTATAATTTCATAAATGTTATTATTTTACGAATATTACATAACGTTAAATAATATAATGTTATTAAGATCATTTTAATTCTAATTAACAATATACACCTTTGTAACTAAATTATTCACGATGAATAGATAGTAGATATTTATAATAACTAATAATTTAACTGGAGCAGTAAGTATTCGATGCTTTCGTTTGATTTGGTTAATTTATCTTTGATATAATTGCAGGATGCATAACTATTGCGTGTCGCTTAGGTTAATGAGTTATAAATTCACATTGTGTGGAGCTGTATACGGATAAGATCTTCTATATGCTAGCTCCGAGACAAATTAATGCTACACAGACAAGTTTCAATTTAGGATGAGATGAGAATACAAAATAATCCCGATCTTTGGATGATCATTGCTTTATTCAATTATGCTAACAAGATTGCAAAGTTGTATATATATGTATATACAATCGCGATCAAAATTTATTATTTTCCACCAAAATTCATCTGTATTAAGAATGTTGTAAATTAATATAATTTAATATAGTTTAAAATAATTTATTTTAACATAATAATAATAAAGGGTAATTTTAATTAAAAATTGTTATTACCGTAAAATTGACATTGCACAAACAGAAATACTACAATACTGAATAGCTTGTGAATTTTAAAAATATATTTTATTTCGATATACTGATTGTAGGGGGCACAACCCAGACTGCAGTATAAACATTCTCACGACGTGGGCCCAGGTTACAGTATCGGCAGGGCCATGACCATAAACACCACTAGACAACACTTTCCGATCCCTTACATACATAGTGAGAGTCAGGGTATAAAAGAATTGACTCCAATGCGTCAAAAGATTAGTTATCCGCAGTTTTAGCATTAGATGGTCCGCGTCTTGTGAGTGTGCAGTCTAACAGTGTCTCCTACTTGGCTCTCGCGTCTAACAGACAATAGAAATAATCACATTTCGTACAATTGATTGTACGATCTTGAAAATCGATGCAACCTCTGTATTATTATTATTATTATTATTATTATTGTTATTATTGTATATATCTTTGTTAGTGAAAAATAAAGGCCTTAAAACACTAAACTGATCAAATGTTATCTTTAATTAAAAATCATTATTAGTGTGAAATTAGTAAATGAAAATACTATATAAAATAGTTTCTGAATTTGTTTTAATGCAGGTAACTATAATATAAATTTTGAAAGTAGCTGATTTTAAGAAATTAATGAACTATCTTCTTCAATTAAAAAGTTAAGACTTTCGAAGAAACACATGTACATATTTCCTATTAATGTTTAAAATTTTTAATAAAAAGACTGATTTTAATAAAATTAATTAATCTAAATTTCAGGCAATAGATTTTTTAATTTCAAAATTTTGAATAAAATTTGTAATAAAATTACCGCAATACTGTTATTGTACTACATTGTTATTACAATATATTAGAATAAATATTCTGTTAAATTAACAGATTTCCATAAATTAACACTGTAAAATTCTTGGACCCATGCAATACGTAAAATTTTTTAAAAACTTGATCACAACAGTGCTTTCACCGTTCAACCGATTCAGCGAAATTAATGTTCCTTCTATATTAACGACAGATAACCACATTACGCGGTTTTGAAATTTCGTCAAAAGACTCATAGATCGCAGAAAGGTAACGCGCTGCACACCCTGTCGATATTTCGGCATTCGAGCGTGACTTTGACAGCATAATAACAGAGAAATGCGGCCATTAACATAGATTCGTGAACGATTTAACGAGCGAACTTCTGTGCCGCCGTTAAATAATTGTATTACGTTCACAAAGCGTGTTCAAGCCGCATTACGCCACGGACAATCCATTTTGTCGATTGAACCGTTCCCCTCTCGGTACCGCGCAGTGCACTGTCACAGTGCTAGAGAGGCGATTTTATCGAAGAATCGTTGACACGCTGATCGATCGTTCACTTTAAGCTGCGTTTACAACGACCAAGTCGATCGACCTTAAATTGTTCACAGCCGCTCGTGTAAAGCTACGTTTGCATTGGACGACTGTAGTCGAAACGAACGAGTCGTTCGATCGAAAATGATGATCGGAAACAGTTTGCACCAACGATAGTGAACAATTGAATTTTCGATTATTCAAAAAATTTATGTTCAGCATTGGTTAATTTTTGATCTCTGTCAGAGATTAATTAATTAATTAAAGATATATGACTAAAACAAAATATAAAAATATGAAATACAGAATAAAGTAAAATATAAATGTATAAAATATGGAATTTTCTATCACACAGATATATAAAATAACTTAAATTTTTTTAACATAATACAAATAAAATAGTCACCTGTGACCTCACGATATCAACTCAATTATTTTAAACGCAGTTTTAAACACGGTGTCAAAACCAAAATGATTTCTAATTGTAATATATTTGTAATAATATAAAAATTATGTTAGACATGGACATTAAATAAAATGATGTTTATGATTTCTAATATAATCTAATTATCGTTGACGATGCTTTCAAATTCATCTCCACATTTCTTCCTTTATTCATTTTTTGTTCAGTAAATTAATCGGAAAATTTCCTTACGTACTTGTCACACTTGAGCAGCAAAATATCGGATGACAAAACGACAGTGCAAACTTTAATGTCCTTCAATCAAGTTAACTGTGGCATCTTTATTAAATTTCTGTGTCATTAGATGATTTTCGACATATTGTAAATACAAAGAAAAGAAAAATAAATGCAATAATTTCACGTAGAATAGAATCTTTAATATTTTTCGAATATCTTAATATTCAAACATTACATTACTAGAATAGAATGAGTTTTTAGTCATTAATCAGAGATGTTCTTCGTATAATATTCAAATATCAAGATATTTGAACAACAGAGTATCTTCTTTTAAGTAAGGTTAGGTAAATTTTATTTTAGTTAAAGATAAAGAAATAACAATTTGAAACAACGAATCATATTATACGCCAATTTCTTATTTTCATTTTAAAAATGTAGAGAGAGAAAGTAATTTTATCTCCAAATCAAACAAATTACTTTCAAATGATTTATCAGTTAATTATTTGATTCAATTCATTGAAATATAATAGACAACCACAGTGTTATGAATGAATCACAGCAATAGAATCAGTACTTGAGAAATTATTTATAGAAACAAATGCAAAATACAATAGCAAGTGAAATAGCAAAGTAAATCATTCGTTTATTCAAATAACGAACGCAAAATTATTTTAAAAAAAAACGATACATTATTCAAACGATCATTTCTAAAATATTTCATTCGAGTAGTGACCAAACCTGCCTTTAAATACTGCCAGGATAGATTAATCGAATGACTTGGGCTCGATCGATTCGAACTCACGTTCGTCCGACTAAAAATTGCCTGATGCAAACGTAGCTTTAGATATATCCAGCCACTATCGAACAGAGCGGCACGGAGCAACCATAGTATAGGTTAAGGATGTACTCGAACGAAAGGAAGAAAGTCTCTTCTGCCCTCTTCGTCCACCACAAAACGACCACGAGCTTTCTACAAGGCGCAGTCATCCTTGGAGCCTCGTCGGATTTCCTTTCACGTTCGTTTGCGTTTTCCGCCCTACATAACTCTTTGCCTGTTCCTCTTCTTTCAGCCATCTCGGCGTGCTAAACAAAAATGGCGCCTCGCCATTTCCTCAACGGTCACGCGATTTAAATTAAAAATGTATCTCGACATATCCCTTGCGAATTTATCATTCTCGATCCCGCGGTTTCGTTCTGAAATTTCCATGGCTTCCCTCCGTAATCTTTCTCTGCATGCCGCTCTGTGCTATCAACGCGTAGAATCAAACGATAAAGATCTTTAGAGTTGATATTAATTGTTAAAATATTAAATTCTAGTTTGTGATCTTAACACACTGCGCACCTGTGTTAATTCATATTTTATTTCTCAATACGCGATAACAGTTCACGATTGATTTTGAGCATTTTTACGATCTGAAGAAAAAAGATGAAAACTAAAATGTTTCCAGACTTGCAATATTCGTGTTCATACTATCCTATTTATATTTTTATTGAGTCAAACATTGAATACAAATAATACAAGAAACAGTGAGATGTGAAATATGAATTTTGTCATAAATACGGGACGCTTATATCTCATGAATGTAATAACAGTGGTGCTTAAAAGAATATGTATAAATGAACATTTCTGGGAATGTTTCTGCTTTGTGAAGCAGTAGGTTGTTCTATGTTGTTTCACTGAATTAAATGTTACGTGATAATAATAAAACTGTTATCAACAGTAAAAATCATCTTCAATATATAATGTATGATAAAAAAATTCTGTAATATGTAATACAACATTTCATTAAAATATCAAATAGATTTTCTTGTAATTTTTTATTGAATCAACATTTATGTATCGAATTTCATAAAAAGTATAAATTAAACTCGTCCTTAAAGAAAAATTTGAAACAAAATCCACGATTTGCTAATATTTATCACAGAAACCAAATTAATATAAATGCATATTACGCGTATACGTTCGTTACTTGCAATTTTCTCCAAAATTTTATTCTTTGTAACATCAACAAAAAGAATTATATATTTGGAACTTCGTCGCAAGCATAAAATACTTTATTGTTATCAGAGAATCACGTTACACATCAAAGAGTGCAATTTAAATAATAAATACGCGAATAGATTATGTATTGTAATTTTATCCAAGATTACAATGTATTTGTATATTCGTTTATTTATTATAATATAATATAAAAAATAACGTGTTGTAATTTAAATAATAATAAAACCAGGCATGTAATACTTACATGGCATTTAATATTAACGATATTGTTATTAAAATCTCTTCCATTTAAAATATTCATGAATATAGGTAATTAGGGTACGCTTTGATTGTGAAAAATAGACAGTGTTGAAAAAGCAGTAAAATCATCCACGAAGGACGAAATAAAATGTATTTATAAGCTTTAAAGAGGAGAAGACCTTCAATTCTCTATTAGTATCGAAGTATGACAGTTTTCTCTTCAGTTTTATATTCGCCACATTTGTTCGAATGGACAAAATAAACAAATAAAAATTGGTAAACGTGTATGGAGGGATTTATATATATATATAATCCAAATTATTTTTCTAAAAAAATAACTACAACTAACTGATTTTAATGATTCTCTGACATTCGTGAAATCAATTGAAATAAATTTGCAGTACATTGTAATATAAAATAGCATACATTGTAAAATATAGCTAAATCACTTAAATATTATTATACTTATCTTGTTTACATCTAATAGAAACATAAGATAAACAGAAATATAAAATTATAATAAAAATAGAAAATATAAAAATAACTTGCATTTTACAATTAAGGAATAAATAGTGTTTGCAGTTAATGCAAATGTTAATTATAAATTTAGTAATAAATTAACTGTTGCATGATAATAATAAAAATGTCATCAACAGTAAAAATCATCTTTAATGATAAAACAAATTCTATAATATATAATACATTTCATTAAAATATCAAATAGATTTTCTTTTAATTTCTTACTGAATATGAATTAAAAAATATGAATTAAAATCATGCTTAAAGATAATTTGAAATAAAATCCACGATTTGCTAATATTTATCAAAGAAACCAAATTAATAATGCGTGTGTGTGGGGCTCCTTCAACAAACTTTCAATTTCCCCCAAAAGAAAGGAGAAAGAAAATTGTTTCTCAGCATTGTGTCCAAGGTACGAGTTATCTTTTGATATTCTCGATAGTGGCTCCATAGTATAAATCCAATTTTAACGCTTACGGAGACACGAAAATCTAGGAAGCTCTCCTACTTTTCTCTCGTTCAATCCTTCGAACGGGAACCGTTCTGGCTCCTCGCGGAAAGAAGGATGTACAGACGTGATTCTCGTGGCAGCAGCCGTGGAAACATCCCATTCCCCGTCCGGAAATCGACGAGAACATCGGACTATCGGAGAATTCGAAGTAGCGGCAACATTTCACCAGACAGGTGGATGGAATCGGGATTCGTTCCTGTTAGAAACTATATACGTGTTTACACCCGGTGCCTGTAGCACGGAGGGTGAGCGCGAGAAGAAGGTCAACGAGAGACAACGATGGAAACGAAATGGAGGAGGAAGAAGAAGAAGAAGAAGAAGAAGAAGAAGAAGAAGAAGAACGGCGAACGTCGAGAAGAAAGAAAACGGGGGAGAAAGGAGACAAGTTAAGGTGAAAAACGAGAAATGGGAGGGTGAAGATAAAGAGAAAGAGAGAGACGGCGAATTGACAGACGCTGATCCAGATCTGGTTACCGGTACAGGAGACTACAACGAAAAGCAATCCACCGAATAAAATTGAATCTCGTCAGGAGTCGGTGTATTTAATGAAAGAGAAGAGAGGAGAGGATCTCGGCTCGTCCAAGATCAAGAGGATCGACCGCGTTGGAAGAGTGGAGTCGGAAAGGAAAGAAGGGGACGGTGAGTCGGTGAAAGCAAGGAGAGCGAGAGGCGAGACTGGAATCAGGTATAACATAATGTAATAATAATATATCAATGTAATAATATCGCGCTTCGACAATTTCTACGACGAACTTTACTCTAAACAAGTTATTGAAATATTGCAAGTATAAAAAAAACTACGTCCGTAGGAATTCTTTCAAACGCGTTCTTAAAATTGAACTCAAAATTAAGATGATTTTGAAATTAATTATGCGTGTGTCTCTCTAAATTGAAAATATACTGAAAAAGCAGAAGATTTAAATTAAAGATTGAAATTAATTATGTTTCTTTTTAAATTTCCTCAAAAATAATTTTATTCTTATATACATATAGTAATATAATATATGTTAAATATGCCTACTGAAATCTTTTAAAATGCAGTCGAATTCGAAATTAACTACATGCATGTGTTTGTTTAAATTTCATAAAAAGTAATTTCACTTCTATATACGGTATAAAATACAAATTTTTCCAATAACGTTTAATTTACGATTAAACATAAAATCCTTAAAAAGTAATTAATGTAATATAATAATATAATTAGACTCTGAATTTTCATGCAAATTCGTATTTTTGAGAATACAATTTAAAAAATGGCACTTTGATGGAAAATTGTTTTATCTACCAAATATCATTTTCATAGATATCATACAATATCTGCTACTAGTGAATTTTTATATATTTATGGGAAATTTTGTTTATTACAGAATTGCATATATAATAAAAAAACATATGACATATTCAAACTGCATAGTGTTTCCCATACTATTTGCTACGTAAAACAATTTTTATTCAATAATTAAATCCTCAAAAATACAAACATAAGGCTGTCGAATTCTACGAAGTGAACTTTTATGTATTTAATTTTGTGAATATATATTAAACTTGATCTCGTCAGTAACGAGACTGCTCGAGCAATGAGCACTTGCGCGTGGGACCAAGGTTTCTTCTTCGCCAGAATTTGCTTTCTTCTTCGTTCTAACAAAGCTACCGTCGTCCCCTCGTGATTGTACGGGTCAGGTTCTAAGAGGTCTTGCAGAAATCCGAAATCATTTGGAGACCACTCGAAAATAATCGAATCTCGTGTTGGCTCCTCGAGCGCTCGTACTCCGGCTATGTATACACGGTCAAGTTAAAAACGGTTCGACGGTGGTGACGCAGCAAATACAGGAGAAAGAAGAAGGGTCGAACGAGAAGTAAGGTGTAACGATTTAAACGCCGATATTCTTCGATCTCCTTTGTTTAAATTCACGAAGAGGACAATGCAACAATGGGTGAAGAACAAATTGTTCGCATCTTTAAACGAGCTCTTGAATTGACAAATGGTGTAAGATCAAAATTACAAAGTATGAATTTATTATAGAAATAATCAATATTGAGAATAACTGTATAACTATTGTAAGTTTAATATTTTTCCGACTGAAATATTTTTTATTACATACATATGTATGTAATGAAAAAAAATTTTCGGTTGAATTTTTTAATTATAGTTTAATTATACATGACACAACGAGTGAACAGGTCATTTTATAAAATAAACAAACAGAAGTTTCAAGTTTCAAATTGAAACATCATTCCTGCCAATATTACTGTTCTTTTTAATTTTCTTGATTGCAATACTTGGCTCTTCTCTCAACAACGGGAATGTTAAACACGCACGAGCATTTTCATAACAACGATATCGTTAAACATCATTAATCGACAAGATTCCAACAACACAACTTAATGTGTATATTTTACAATAATATTTGATCGCGTTGCGAAATTATTTAAATTCATCGTTGGGAAACAATATGTATCGCGTAATAATCCGATGATAGGGAAGCGCAAATTAATCTTTTATTAGCAGAACCATGCTCGTCGATAAATGGGAATATTCTTCGTAATTTCATCGCGACAAATTAACGTTAAATATATCTGTCGTACATTCAACGTCAATGTACGTATATTTTATATCGACAACATGAAACTTTATCAGAGATTGATACAATACAATATTATCGTTTATATTGCGAATATTGCTTCGACGTAAAGTGAAGGTCATAATTATACCGACGACAATGAAAAATATATCGTCGATGATATAAATTAAATGTGACATTGTAAAAAAAGGTCGTTTAACGACTCGCTTGGTCACGTTTTAAAGCGTAAATCTACTCTACTTTGACAGACGAGTGGAAAAATAAGATAGCTCAAAAGATTCTTTTTCTTCTCGAAAATTGTCAAAATTTAAAGATTAAACTTTTTCTCACGACCAAATCCACAATGATCTTCAAGACCGAAATTTTCTCTTTTCAACAATTCCTTAAAAGTTGCTGTATGATTTCTCTTCGCCATGTTATTGAATTCTTAACGTTAGAATTTCTCGAGGTTTTTGAATTTAATTCAAACATTTAACGACACGGTGAAAAAAGTCGTACGACAGATTTTAAGGGATCGTTGTACAGGCGAGACTTCAATCTTCAAACTTATTTTAGATCCAGTCACGACAAAAATGTTTGAACGTTTGTCAAACGCATTTGGATTTTGACAGTGTTCGAGAGAAAAGTCAAAAGCCATCTTCGAGAAGAAACGAACTCACGAGTTTGACCCGTTTTGATAAAGAGACGCTTCAACCTAAAGGAACGAAGTTAAAGGAATGTGAAGGATGCAGTGGAAGGAATTTCGGGTAAGGAGTGGGAGTGAGAGAGAAAGCGATAGTTTTGCGTTTCGTCTCGGAATCACTGCCTAGACTCATCATCAGTGGGGGGGGCTGATGGCAGCGAGACTCCTTACCCCAGAGACGCTTTGTTATAACTAAATCTACTAGGCTGGTTGGTTTGCACCCACCCATCCCTAGCGGAGTTCCCACACTCTCTGCTGCTTAACGTCGAAGATCGGTAGGACATCTTGCGGCTTGTGCTAGTCGATTGTCCTAGGCCGCTACAAACCCCTTGGCCTACGCGCTATCTCCCGATTGCGCGGGCCATAGTAACCAAGAAGATCGGTCGCGCGCCGAGCCATTCAACGTTTAGACTCATGGTTTTCGCTTATGGCACAAATTCGTTACCACGAGTCTCACTGGTTGTAGGCCAAAGGGTTAAAATGAGACCAAGTGAATCGTTATATGATCTTTTTCTACGAACTTGTATCAGTTTATATTATCGACAGTTTTTCATTGTCATTGGTACAGTTATGTTCTTTACTGTATTATTTTCATTCGTCAGAATTTCTCATTGATTACACATACACAAATGACGAATCTAGTAACCGAGTTGAATTGTAACTTCATTTTCTGTGGAAAATAGAAATTGTAGATGAGGAGTCTATGGAACTTTATACTTCTTTTTCAATATTCTTATGGAGCATAACAAATAGAATTCATCTGCTTTAATTCGTGATTCGTTCCGATCACTTAATCTTCAAAAATTTATCAAGGAAGTAATGGCATATCGTTTCGATGTCACACTGAATCAAGTTACGAAAAATATTTTCCTCTCGTTAGCTATCTTTACAGACGTTGGAATTTTTACAATTTTCGAAAGTAAATCCTACACCAGGTATAAACTCAGAAGCAGAGTAGTTTCGAAATAAGACCAAATGGATTGTTTCGTTTTGTTTTTTAAAAGGTTACGAAAATTTAAGTATCTCTTTTTCGTTTTCAATCGCCGAATTTATTTACAACGGTCATGTGGAAGGACAGCGACTGGATTTGAAATTACTCATCGGCGATTGGAGGCATTCTTCACTCCGCGGGAAATGGCGCAATTTGCGATGAAATTTGTTTCGAGAGAGGAACAATCCGACCCGAAGAACAAAGTTCGAAGAGGGGTTATTCCGTTAATCCCGCAGGGACTTAATTCTGGACCTTCGTAAATCTCGGTTAACGTTTGTTTGATAGTGTCGGATAGCATCGTCTGTCGGGGATTTGACCGAGAGGGATTTGACATCACTTTCGCTCGGAACGCGCTTTCCCGACTTCGCGCTTCTTCTCGAACCTTGCGAGTTTCTTAGCAGTGCGTCGGCCAAGACCAAGTTTAATCGATCCTTGGCAGCTCGTGCTCGAGGAGCGCGAGAGCAAATTGATTCCTTTGTGCCTTGGCCGCCCGTTAATCTCCCCTCGACGTTTTTAATTAAAAATCAAGTGCCGCGGTTTCTTTGGACGTGTTAAACCACCGTCGGCTAACGGGATTCATTTTTCGACTATTGAATTCATTTTGCGATTTGTTCGGGTCGAACGGAGCGTTGGGAAAAAATTTGGCAGAGAGAGAGAGAGAGAAGTCAGTTAGTAATGGTTCTTTTTCAATTTATTCTACCGACGTATTGTATCACGTGCTCAGTATTAAATTCGTAATAAAATTTCGTATCACGATAAAATTCGACGAACTCGTAATAACATTTGTAGTCAGTTTGTACTTTTTATGAGAAAAGGAGATTATTTTCGAAAATGATTATTTGAATTGGACTTTAATTCGAAATAAATATCGAAATATTTCATCTACGCATAAATCAGATTTATGATATTTAAATCGTAATTTAAATGATAATTAAATTATGTTTTCGTCTAAACAAAAATTAATATTAATTTTGGCAAAAATACTCGTGTCTTTTAAGCAATTGAGAAAAAAAGGAAATCTGAAATCCGCCATATTGAAGGATTTAATTGTTCAGTGCTGAACAATTTCACTCGATACTATCTTGAAACAATTCCATTTAAACAAGCAAATGATTTTTTCTCTTAATTATTTAACTATCTGGCTCTTTGTCTCATTTTGTATATAAATAATTTCTAATTCCATTGTATAATCTCTGTAGCTTTTGCTGGAATTATTTGTTATTTTACTTCAATGAATTAACTCAAGTAAAAGAATATTTTGTAAATATTCTGATATATAATATGTTGATTTGGATTTAAGACAAAGTTACTTTTCCCAAATGAAATTGTCTTGTTATTTTTTATCTTCACTTCAAATACGTTCAGTATTTTCGCAGAATGAACATCTACCAATAAATAAAGGTTGTTCACACCATACGAAAAATCAATATCTATCATATTGCTCTCCTCATATCGCAATTTACAGAGTAGTTCCAGTGAGAACCTACAGATTTGCTCAAAACTCTTCTTCTTATAATTTGTAAGGTACCATATTTCTTTTATTCAGTTATCCTGACAAGGTTCAAAAAATTCAGAATCGAAATTCAAAATCCTATTACTCAACGTACACTTATATTTTGAAATGCATTCAACAGTCCTGTGACAAATACGTTTCTATAATTAGTTTTTTAAAACATTTAATTGTTCCTTCGAGCAAAAATACTGTACAAATAACAAATTTCCAAGAATCTGTCGATGTCAAGAAATTCAAAATTATCGAATCCCTAATGACGACACTATCGAAAAGACAAATGGAGTCCAAAAATCGAACAAATTTGGGTAAAAATTCTGGGGACTATAATAGCTAGAATATAAGAAAATCATGGAATGACAATTATTTTTTTGACTAAAAAGTAACGATTGTAAATTTTAAGAAAAATTGCTTCGTTGCTAATAATTATTGAAATTTGTTTCGATCACTCGGAACAGTTCTAGGTGGAGAAAACTCTCTTTCGGTTGCTGATGAGTAATTATCGACGAGGGAAATTCATTTCAGTTCTCTTTCTTTTCGTTAATTTCCGCGAGATTTACATCAGAATGTAACTATACGGTTTTTAAAATGTTTTAATGCAGTTGCAGAGGATTGTCTCGGTCGAATTTAAAACTTTATACTGTTACGAACGAGTGAAATAGATTTTTCCTCGTCGATAACTATTACGAGCAACTGAAGTAAATTTCACTTATCCGTAACTATTAATCGAAATCTCGACCAAATAACGACTATCGACAACGAGCAAAATTTTCGGTCATTTGTAATTCTAACAAAAACGTCCAATTAAAACGTTTCTCAAAAAAGTTTTCATTGTGATATATTACAATGTAAATGATAAATAAATTTCAGTTGTCAATCTCTTTTACAAAAATTTTCACGATAGCTATTATTGTGTGTGATGACACGCAATAATTAACTTTTCCTCAATCAACTTTACCCTAAAAAATATTTAAAAGGAGAA
>KQ435815.1:314788-331558 GCA_001276565.1 Melipona quadrifasciata
GGGAGAGAGAGAGAGAGAGAGAGAGAGAGAGAGAGAGAGAGAGAGAGAGAGAGACGGACAAAGGCTGTTTGCACCCTCGGTGTTAACGCAATATGCTCGACTCCGTTGAAGATGGAAGCATTTATACGAGAACGCTCAGCTTGCCTCTGTCTGCCTCTGTACTTTGTCTAAGCGTTTGGCCACGTTTGTTCGTATTCCCTTTGTTCGTTCACCCTTCCCCCCTCCCCACCTCTCGCTCACTCCCTCTCTCTCTCTCTCTCTCTCTCTTTCTGTGTTGCTTCGTCTGTCATTATCCATGCTCTTCAGTTTTCTTTCCCACCTCTAAATTCCAACTTAATCTCTTGGACTTAATCGTATCGTGTGGGTATTTAAATCAGCTAATTATTTCCTTTCTACGAGCGTCGTTTATTAACGGCAAAGGTTTTTTTTTATTTCACGTTCGAGAAAATATACATTTGTTGTCCGGTAAAGATCCACGTTTTCACATTTGTTTTTGTCTAAAGAATTCTCTTCGAATTTTTATTTGTTCGATTATTAAACACGTTTCATTTTGATTTTTAAGATGGAGAAGTAATAAATTATTCAGAACGGATCGTACGTAATTCTAATAAAATAACATTGTGTAATAAACATTGTGTAAGAAACCTAAATTGTGCCTCATAAAACATCGATTTATATTTATTTAACATTTAAGCGTATTATGTTTGCTGGACTGCTATGTACCTTTGGGAAGCTTATTGCATTTTGCATACAGAAAAAGTGTTTCTTAACGAATTTCGAATTTTATTTTTTCCAAATCGATAATGGATCCATCCTCCTTCACGCAAAACTCCATACTTTACTCACAAATTATTGTACAAAAACTGTAAGAACTGGATTGCAAAATTCTTCCTCGCCCTTTTACAGAAATTACTTTTAATCGTAAGAAATTTTTGTTATAGAAATTCATTTAATCATAAATTCTTTTATTTTAGTTATACATATATTACAAAAATACATCGCTTATATTAAAAATTGCAATAAAAATTTATATTTTTATCTTTCACGTTGAACATAAGAATTTGTTTCGATAATTTTTAAAGGACTCTTCTCCGAGAAGGATATATTTATATAAAAATCCGACATTTCATACGACACGACGGAGATTATTTGCCAAACTAAAATGTATTTTGGTCTTTCATAAACGATCGACGAAAATTTACGAAAGAAGATCCACGAATTAATTCGCACATCATTGTGAATTCATTGTGAATTCCAATATTAACGAAAAATTTCGTTTAGATATTTTTACAACGGAGATCGTTCGTTTACATCTTCGATTTAGAACCTTTTTTCTATTGTGTGTAAAAGCAGTATTGAGGTTTTTGACACTTTTATCACTGACAAAAGATTTCATTGAAATTTCGTCAGTAACGGAAATTAGATTTTTATGAAAAATCAAAAATTAAATCTTCGGTTCTCCTGTCGTGTTAACCTCGATCATCCCGCGTGATTCTCCGTCCTTTCGTTCCAATTCACTGCCGCGATTGTCATTTTGTTTTCTGTCGGAATCATCGGCGATCCCCCCAGACAGTCGCGAAACTATCGAGTGTCTGGCAAACACGGGGACAGAGCAGATTCAGTTCGCGATAGCAATAAAGTGTCAAGCTTACAGGGAATCGCTTGGGCCGCTTCGAATCTGCGTGTCTGCAGGGCTGAAAACTTTCACCCTCCGGCATTGTCCTGCCAGGATTCTCGGTGTCCCTTTCGGGAAACTGTCAACGCCGATTGCGTGATGAGGTGCTCACCCGGTCGGAAGATGATAATACGCGCGAAAGGAAACCCGTGTGAAAAAGATTCTCGTGGCTGCCTCGGTGAAAGTCTTTCACGATGGAACAGCCAGCGAAAAGGTCAGACGCTTCTCTCCGTATCACTTATTCAGAATTTCGTTCATTGTGAATTCCAATATCAACGAAAGATTTCGTTCCAGATATTTTTACATCTTCGATTTAGAATCTTTTTATCACTGAAAGTGATTTTAGTGGAGGTAACTCAGAAAATCGGGCCTCTTCAGGTGCAACGCTGATGCAACGAAAATTAGCGATTGGTTGATTTGGGTCACGTGATTCGCGAGGGGGCGTGGCGTAGACCTCGAGTAGGAGTGGTCTGGTACCGAGCGATCGCGCCTGTAATTTGTTTTCTATCGATTCAAATGTTTGCGTATCAATAAAATTTTATGGCAAAGAAATCGTCTTCGTTTCCTAGTCAGAATAGTTGCTTCTGACCTTTCAATGAGACGAATCGTACTGAGGTGCAAGTCGTGCAGTTTTTTGTATTGTATGTAAAATTGAGTTTTTGAGATTCATTTAAATTTCATAGAAGTTAATATCGCGATTCTTAATACTCTCGTCAGTAATAAAAATTAAATTTTTATGAAAGATCGAAAGTTAAATCTTCAGCTCGAGTCTGCAATTTCATAAAGAAAGGGAAATCATCTTCAATTTGGATCTCCTTGAGAAAGTTAAAGTCGTGATTTATTATAATTTTATTACGACTTGTAATTAATTATTATCAATCTTACTTTTGTACTTTACACTTAAACGATTCATTTTACCTAGCTTATAAATAGTGAAACGTTAGTTTCAATTTTCGAGTGGTTTCTTTTTAAATCAACTACGTTCAAAGAATTTCCGAATAACTTTTCTTTTTTTTTAAATTAACTACACGCAAAAAAACATTAATTTCGACTTTTAAACTCGACACTTGGGAAAACATTAGTTTCAATTTTCGAACAGGCTCGTTTTCAAAAATCACCTGCGTTTGAGAGAAAAGGCGATAAAGTTTATTTTATCCGCTCTTTTATATCGAAGTGAAACAACATTAAAATTCCAGTTCAGAGACAAAACGTAGCCGGGAGCCTCCGGGCGATAATAGCAAAAATAAAAGCGCGGGGCTCGTTGTTGGTTAACTTCATTTAACGCGTTGTGAAATGCCGAGGACATTTGCGTCGAGAAAAATATCATTTCTGTTTATTCTTTCGCTGCTCTTTCCTCGCGTATAATGTTTTTTTATTCCAGCCTTTTTCTCCTTCGCCGATTCATATCTATTTTCCCGAGCTGTTGCGCGTCATTGTGTGCACCGTTTGTCAGATTCGTCTCCGATGGAAAACAAAAGAGAGAGAAAGAAAGAGAGAGAGAGAGAGAGAGAGAGAGAGAGAGAGAGAGAGAAAGAAAAACGACGACGAAGTTGGTCACGGTAATGGAAATCTGAACCGCACGGTCAGAGGTCGATGAATTGTCTCGGCACGGGGGACGTTCGTCAATAGCATTTCAAATAAATTTCATTTCCTAGAGTATGAAAGAGCCGCGACTGTTGGTCTCTTTGTCAATGAAAATTGCGGCAAAAAATCAAACTGTAATTAATACCGTAGTAATACGTGCAAAAGTCTTGATAATTTTTATTTCTAATAATAATAATGATAATGATAATGGTAATAAGAACAAGTATAATAAATATAAATAATGAATAGATGAGTAAATAAATAATGTCTTTAATGTTTCTCACTTTTAGCAACGTTGATGTAGTTTTTGCTGCAACATCAATATTTCTAATATCAAAATTTTTAAATTTCACGTGAATTTTATATTAGGAACGACGAAAAAAAATTAAAGTTACTGCAAGAAGTGGATTTTATTATAGAGAGTGTTTCGATGTTTAATGCGTGAAATTTTGCCAGTGCGTCCTACAAATAAAAAATGAAAAAGTTATAACAAAATACGAAGTCTAAAGTTGTATATACGAAGTCTAAAGTTGTATATACTTGCATTTGCATTTCGAAATGTAATTTCTCTTCATTTAATATAAAATTGATATCGAATTATCATTATTAATAGTAATTTCAAATAACTATTATTATTATTAACTGTGCTACTATAAACTATATTTAATCATTACTATTATTAGGGAATTACTATTGAATTTACTGTCTTTTGAACTTTGTTAAATTCCTTCACACGAAATTTTCATTTTGATTACACATATTTCATATTATAAATTTCTGCTTGCAAGAATAATGATAAAATATCTTTTCATAAATAGAAATCTGAAGCTCTAAGAAATAAGAAGATTGGTTCTTTTCGACTAATTCATCGTCAAAATTGTTCGTGTAATTTATCGTGTTCATTTCATATTTTTGTTACAACTTTAATAAAATATTTAATAAAGCTTTTTATTACATGGCATATTTTTGTGTACAATGAGAAACTGGTAAAGTTTGGAACACTAAACTTTGGAACAACTCTGTATAACATCGCGTCTTTTAAAAAGAACAAAACTCTTGAAAATTGCTTTTCGTTACCGAGATTTTCACGTAGAACCTCTTTGATATCAAATTTAAAACGATTTACAGATAATTTAAATTAATGCTTATTAATTAAAAGTATGAAAAGTACGAATGATGAAATTTAGAAATTAAACATGCGAGTCTAGAAATTAAATATACAATTTCACTAGATGATATTAAAATAATTACAATTCGCGTACGTATAACTTAATTCGATATATTTTTATTTACATTAAGTCATCCACAGCTCAAATGAATTAAAATTTATGTGCTTTGTCTCTATAACGATTTGCTATTATCAGATGAAACCTGTAATTACTGCGTCACGTAATTTCTTGCGCAACGATCGCGAAAGCAATGTAAAGTATCTTCGCGTAATTCAGAGAAACACAATATTCTTAATAATAAATAAATTAAAATGTATTGGTGACTTTAAAACAACAGAAAGAATATGCACGAATAATATCTATACCTATGATCAGATACTTTGAAACATTCCAAAGCAACTTTTATAGAAATATTACTTGTTATTTTAAATTCATAACACTCATTGAAATGATAAGGAATTAATTACCAAATCAGAGTTATTTTCGTAATTGTAATTTAACGTGTAAATTTTTACAATTTTCAATATTTTCAAAGAGAATGTTCACATATATTTAATTGCAAAAGTAATGAATGCAAAATTATGCATCAAATGGAATTTATATTCCACGGTTTTTAAATGCAACATTACAAATTATTCAAAATCAATACTACACGTTCGATATTTTTTTAATTAAATTTACCAATTATTCATTGACTCTTGGAGCAAATTTAACTGATCGAAACGAAATTGTTTCCTAAGAAATTCGAAGTTAAGTTCTTTCAGTTTATATCGGATCGATTATTATTATAACATTAAAAAATTTTTATTCAATCTTAATATTTTCAAAGCACAGTGTAATGCATGAAAATAATTAATAACAACATAGAACCACGATGACGTCCAACGAATATTGATGTTTTCATTTTTCAATTAAAGATAAAATTCTGTCGAAATCGTGGAAATTTTATTCAAAGTATGCTGACGCTATAGAATTTGTGGCAAACCTAAGTTTAGTTTTTTGAAAAACTTGGATACACTTTTTTGAAGAAGTTGCGTTAGTGGATGTTGAGAGTATAATGTTACACAATGTCGCACATGTATTAATAAATGTTACATTGAATTAATATTGAATTAATTTCGTTTGAATAAACTAGAATTAATCCAAGACTAAATTCAATAATTAAATAAATAAATAATAAATACCTGGCAAAGACACCGACTTAATCGTTGCATATATTCTTGGTATTTCTGTCGGCTAATTTCAAAAATAAAAGTACACGTGTTCCATTGATGTTCTATTTATGGCAAAAAAATTACTATAACGTAAGTTTATACACACTTACTTTTCACTCGAAGCTCAGTCTAATCAAGAATTAAATATCGATACAAATTTTTACAGACTGCTATAAATCGGAAAGATTGGAAAGATGCGAGGAACCGAGGTCGACTTTACGGCCCATTGGTGTCGACGGAAGCCACGCGAGATTTAATTTTATTACAACTGAAATCCGATTAATTAACGCCCGTGGTATAGTCAGAGTAATAAACTTAGGTTAACTTTACGTTGTCAGGTTGTACCTTGATACGAAAACATTGTGTTTCCTCGATGTTACAATGTGGGCAGTAACTCGAGATCGAAGGAAGAAGTCACGGGAAGGATTGCGAAGACAAACTCCCAGAGGAGTTTCGTGTAACGTCTAGCTCGCTTAAGAGATCAACAACCTAATGATATTGGCACTAACCTTTTAATACAGCTCAATACTTGTTACGAAATAAAATCGAAGCGTGTAACGAGAAAATATTGTCTCAAATTGATTGGTGAATCGAGGCCATGATTTTAGGATGAAGAATAATGTAGTGAGATCGTACAACAATATTATTATATTATGATGATATATTAATATATTTAGCAAAAGAGAGGTTTTATATTAAAATCAATGACAATTGTCAATTATTATTGAAATACAATTTTAGAATTCACGTGGAATTTTGAATAAAACAGATCTGCGTAAATGTACAGTTGATCACAGAAGTTTGCGTCCATTTTGAAAGAAGAAGAAAGTTTCCTCATAAAATTTCACAAAACAGTATTTGCACGATTATGTCCATCATAACATTTAGCTTCAAGTTTTAAGTACTTTGACACATCTGATATATCTAATTTGATCTTGACGTGTACAATTAATAAATATTGATAAAAATAGCCGTCATCGCAACAATTAGATGGCTGAAGACTCGGGGAAATTTCAAGTATAGATTTCGAACAGTCGCAGTGAAAAAGTTCAAAATAAACAAGAAACTGTAGAGAATGTAGGAAATTAGCAGTTCGTTAATCGTGATTGTCAGAACGTGATTGTCAAATGGAATTACCAATGTCCAATTATTTGCGCAACTTTAATCATCAGCGTGTATCATTGGCTGTAACTGTTAATGTAACTTTTGCAGCCGCAGCATCCCGCTGGAACGAAAGCCAGCGTCGAGGCTAAGAAATTTCACGTACAAGCACGCCTCGGTAGGACCGTTTATCGTCGCATTCGTAACACAGGAGTTCGGAATTACTGAACTCCTGATGAAGGGCGCCAGCGGCCGGAGCACGAGAGAGGGGGTCGAGGGTACGCAGGGCAATTTTCGCGTAATTCGATGGGGCGTGATCGTCATAGCAACTCCCGATACCCCCGTCCACCCTCTTTGGAGGGCCGTAGCCTGTTCAAACAAGCCCCAAACTCCATACCCCGAGGTCGTATCTAGCCCACAGCCCCCTCTCTGTTTCCCTCTCTTGCTCTATGTGTGTTGTCTATTCACCGTGCTCTCCTTCCTCGTTTCGCCGCGATTCTCATTCCTTCTCCCCCTGCTGTTATTTGTCAATTTCACTTGCCGTACCTAACTATCGTTCCTCTCTCTCTTTCGCGACGATTCCCAGCACGGGGATGGATACCGGGGTACGTCGCCCGCGGAAGTTGAACCAACTACTCAGATTTCCTTCGCGCCGCCGTGACACCAACGGCTCAATCGTTTCATTGTAATTACTCTCGCTCGTTAGCAGCGCGACTCGTTTTCGATGATTCCCGCCGACACACGGCTCGAACGAACTCGGCTACGTGGAGTTTCACGTTGTTACTTGTTTTGCATGCTGCGTGTTCAACTTTTGTGACAAGTGTGTATACGCCCCCCTCCAAAAGTATCAGGACACTTACAGAAAATGAAACAAATTTGGAAAACCATTAGAGGAAATTGTTATAATTTCTTAAATTTATTTCAATTTAGCGAATCTTTCAATTTTCCAAGTGAAATATTGAAATGTATAAACAAAATAAAATGGTAAAAATATCTTTAAAATATCAAGCATGATTAACACAAGTGTAATTAATTTTGAACCAAATTGATAATCGAATCGAATAATTGTTTAATTTATATTGATAATTTTACTTTACATTTTCATACCTTCAATAACATCAGAAGGAAATTTATCGCGGAATATTTATTGATTTTATTTATTTCTTTTATACTTATTGTTAGTGTAAAAATTAAAGTATTTTATACTTCCTTAACTGTGATATCACGTAATTTTCAATTCATGTTATTACGATCAAGTGTCATTTATCTTGATAAAAGATAGTATTAGGACTTTACCACATAGTATTAGGTTGTCCCATAAGTTTCTTCCCTTTTTTTGATGCGAAATGAATACACGATATTTTTTGTTTAAGATGGATTTATTATGTTATATATGAACCGTTCTGTTCTATAACCTTCTTCCATCTCTCAGGAAGCCTCATTATGCCCTCTTTCCAAAATCGTTTAAGTTTACTTGTAAAATATTCATCTAGGTGCGTTTTTATTTCGCCTATGGATTTGAAAGATTTACCACGGAGAGAATGTTTTAAGGAGAGGAACAAGTAGTAATCGGACGGAGCAAGGTCTGGGGAGTATGGAGGATAAGGTAGAACGTCCCAATCAAACTGTAATAATTCTTGCCTTACGGCTAACGCAACATGCGGTCTTGCGTTGTCGCGATGGAAAACGACGCCTCGTCGGTTCGCCAATTCTGGCCGTTTTTCTGCTACTGGCTGCTTTCAATTGATCCAGTTGATTGCAATATTTGTCAGCATTGATCGTATCATCTTGGGCAAGGAGCTACACCTTTCCAGTCCCACCAAATGCACAGAAGAACCTTCTTCGGACGAAGTCCAGGCTTCGCAACAGTTGAAGGTCTATTTTCCTTGGACCAAGTGCGTTTTCGATGCACATTTTGGTATAAAATCCAAGTCTCGTCTCCAGTGACAAGCCTCTTTAAGAAAGGATCCCTTTCATGTCGCTGGAGAAGCAAATCGCACGTAGAGACGCGGTTCATAAGGCCGGTCTCCGTCAATAAATCTCCGTGTGGAACCAAAACTTCATATCGATGCTTATGTACCGTTGTTTTGGGGATATTAGTGGCATTCACTATCTCACGCACACTATATCGTGGATTGTCAGTGAGCACAGTCTTGATAATGTCCGTATCAATCGTTGCTGGGCGGCCGCTGCGGTCTTCATCTTTCAACTCAAAATTGCCACTCCCGTAAACGGTGAAAATCTCGTCTGCAGTGTCCTTTGCACTATTGCCTTTTTTTTAAAGCAACGAAGCATAACATGCCGCAAATGCATCTTTTTGAACGGTGCTCTCTTTGAAAGAGCTCTGAGACGACCGATGCCATAAACGGCTAAGAGACAAGCCTGCATTTTTATATAAACACAGCCACTTAGAGTCACTCATAGCGTGGCGCGGAAGAAACTTAGGGGACAACCTAATACATTAAATACTATAATATATAATTTAAATAATGTAATTTGGTGTAAATTTAAATTGTTTTTACGACTTATTAGCACGTGAAAATTATCATTTTCAGTGTTTCTACTTACAACTTTGGGAACATATAATGAATTCTGCAAAATTACAACATTTCTAAAGTTCATGCTTAATTATCTCTCCATTTACAAACCGCCTGTGAATTTTCTCAGTAATAATATCACCAAAGTAAATTACTAAAATATTGGGCACATTCGTAATGGTTATAATAGCAGTCGGGCACGAGAGAAATATCACCATAGAGGAATCACTCTGATAACGTAGAAATGAAGGCATACATATTATCCGAAGATATATTTCCCAGTGAAATTATCCAGGTTAATTGCAGAAGGCCAAGCGCGTGCAAATCCTTTAAAATACTATGTGGGAATGGAAATTCACGAAAGACCTATTCAGGCCTCCATTTTACATTCTGTGTTACGGAGTTTGAAAAATCCAGGAGAAATTTTTTTCCTTCACATGTCGTTAATTACGGAAGCTCTCATCTCCCCTGTAATTTCAGCAATGCGTTTATCTCCTTTCCTCTTTATTCCTCGCGGCAGGAAGTACATAATTTCATTAGAGTAATAAATCGAAGACGATCTATTTGCATACACTTTCGATCGATTCTAATTCCGTGGACTGGATTTTATATACCTTAAAGCAAGAGGGGGAACCGTAACGAAACTCTCTGCATAATTCAGGAATTTTCACCATTTCACTATTAATTCGTATCCCTTTATAGGCAAGCAATTACTTGAAAATTATACGGATAAGATACGTTAAGAGTGGCCCTTCCCTTTTTAACTTTTAACTTTTACCGCTTCGTTTGAATGCAGTCGTGCATGCGTACGAGCAAATACAAAACACACTCTTGCGTTTTCGCATTTTCTTTCACTGCTCGGAATTGTAAATATTATTCGTAACTGGTTACGTGATAGAAAGGTTGACTAATAATTTTTATTACAACAGTCTCCAACTTATCATTTAAATGGTATTCATAATTTTGAAGGCAATTACGTGCGTCCTATACTAAAAGTTTTTGTATTTCCGTTAATTTTTATGTACTGTGTAATCTATTGACTAATATTCCGCAAGTTCCGATGTTTTATGTTAATTTTATACATGTATGTATCTTACATCAATAGTAATAAAATAATTTTCGGCAAATTAAATACAATTTATTAATGTGAGATATCAATTCCAAAATTACGAATATCAACCAATTGTTACATAATTGGCATTTTCTAATGACGATATCACGTCATCCGAATTTCGAATTTTCTAATAAAAATGAAAGCTCTGTGAAACTGCAAGTACAATATAAAATACAAATATTTAAATCATACGTGCAAAATATTACTTAATACAAAGTCATAACTATAAACAACTTTGCTTCGTTATATTAAAATTGCAACTTTTATAGAAAATATTCTCAAATTTGCTGTTCAGTCACAATCTATTTTGTTAGTTGACAAAACGTCTCTTAATAGAGGTTATTCAACGACAATTTTAGTCTAATCCGAATTCCAAATAGTTACACGCCGTTTATACGCAATGATTGAGTACAGTTTAATTTCATTGCTAAATCACTGACCGATACTACTTAAAAATCTCTAAACCCCAACCGACTTCGTTCGTTTCTCCAACACTTCACTGGACACGGTTATTTCATCTCCGGATACATTACTACATTTTCATTAACATCGATCAATCTATCTCAGACAGCACTCGTTCATCACTGATCACTGGAAAAAAAATCATGATCGATGCTTCTTCCATTGTGCAGATAGCAGGTAGCCTTCAGCACGTTGGAAATTAAACAACACCGCCGGATTCATAATTATCGTATTTCTCCTCGAGGGGAACTTTCTTCTCTTGTTCGATTTTAATTAACCATTTTACCCCGCGGCTCGCGCTACGTATCCAGAGAGCAGGAACTGCTCTTCTTCCAGGCGAGAAGCAACTGCTCGCCGCCTCATTTCACTGCCTTTTCCTCTCTGTAACCTGTTCGTAGCGGCGTGAATTATTAAAACATTTCCAAGGAACTGGTATGCGAACACAACCATGGAGGCCGGAGGGGGAGGAAAGGAAAAAAAGAGGGACAGGGAATAAGGAAAATTGGTGTCGCGAGCGAGACAAGACCAGAGATCGTAGATTCTACAAGAGAAACGTAGCGTCTAGAGCTCTCAGAGAGCTAGAACGAGAGGTAAATTATGAAGGAGTTTCTCGTCTGTTATTGCGAGCTGCGCTTAATTATAAAACCGATAAATTCATCCTGTGGGACACGGGACAGACGTCTGGAATCCCGGACGGTTGATAAACGAGCCCTTGATCCCGACTTTCTACCTTCTATGGGTATCCGAGAGCATCTTGCGTGGCTTCGCGTCGCGTGGCTCACGCGATCCGCTCATGGGGGGCAACTCATCCTGAGCTGCTTGAAAATGGATAAAGTTTGCGAATTTTTTCATTTTATTAATTGATATCTGCTATTTTCGAGGAGAGATCCCACGAAAGTCTTCGAACGCCCAGTAGAGAAAAACTTGCAGCTAGTCTACGGACTTTTACGCAAATTCCAGATTTCTGACGATTTTAATTTAAAAAACAGAGCCTCGGCGAAAAATTATTTTACACATTTTAAAATTTCTCACAAATCCATAACGATGCACTTAATGATTCACGTTAACTGTAACAAGCCGTATTGATATTAGTATCGGAGATTACGTTTTTCTCGCAGATATAACGATACGCATTATTTTTTAAAGTAAAAATATTTCTTCTTTTTTGCGTATATCAAAACCTCTCTTCGTTCTACGTAAAAGAGCGACATTTATTCTATATTTAATCTCAAACATAGAAAATAATCCGCGTTATGCACGTAACTATTAAAGAAGATAATTAAGAACTATAATTACATTTCTATAAATTAATCTGAAAGTGTATGTAAGAGTTACTTATTGCAAACCTATTTGCACTAGATATTCTATGATTTTGGGACATATCTTTAGATTTGTTCCGAATCATGACGTAATTTATTACAATGTTAATGAAATGTTCTACGTAATACCATTTAATATCAGGCAATAGGTAAGTACATTATGGACGTGATGATATATTCCGTCATTACGAGGTACGCTATGGACGTGACGATATTCCTCTTCATCTCGTATGGTTACAATTATCCATCTCAATTGTGACAGTTTCAACACAGAGACAGAGAGAAACTCTCCGATTGAAAAAAAAAAAAACACAAATTGAAAAATACAAAGCTGAAAATCACATTGAAATTGAAACGTTTCACCTGGTAATTGCCTACGAGAAAAACTCGCGGATTTTATCGACATATTCTTCGACTGAAGATGATCTATACCCTCGAGTCACCGTGCTTCTCTTCACCCCGTTCAACCCTTCGCACAGTGTGTTTCCGTAGCTGGGAGGCGCGTTACACACGCCTCGACAAACTTGCAACGTTCGATGCCTCGAACCAAGGCGACCGTGTAATTAGATCCTTGCCTCGTGGTGCTATGTGTACAGTAATTACATTTATGACGCGCGAACATGTGAATATCGATTGAGATGTCCTGCGTCGCTTGTTCATTGCCGCTCTCAATCGTCCTCATCACGGGACGTGCGGCTACTATGCTATGCGTCACCACGCTCTGTTGTTATTGGTCCCGCGAATTTGTTGCTTATGTTGCGGCTTTGATGACGTGAATATCGAGGAATATTGGCTGTTTGTCTCTTTACATTGAATAAAATGGGGTTTAGCGCGGACAATGCTGGTTAGTTAATTTTTGAAGAAGAAGCTCGTTGGTCTGCTATCGGCACGAACAAATGAATCTCTTCGTCAGCTTTTTGATGCAACAATTCATGTGGCGACAAACAAAATTTCATTAAATAAAGTAAGTACCCACTTTAGAAGATGTAACTTACGTCAAGTTCTGCCCGAAGAAGATGTGTTAAAATAATGAGTTTTGATAGAATAAGTTATTCGTACACTCGATGAAAGATAATCAATGTTTTATTACAATTTTGTGAAACAAAATCGTGCAACAAGTACGATCTCACTGTGAAACGTGTACTTTGCTAATTTTGAGATCGTTTTTATATCACGCAACAGATGGAAAACCAAGGAAACTCTCGTAAAAAATTCCAAGATCACTGAAAAATTTTTTTCATAATTAGAGCTATTATTTTAAAGGTTAAAGTCATCAACCTCTTAAAATCTGCTGTACGATCTTTCTCCGTTTCAAACGTCAGAATCGAATGACAAGAAATCCTAACATTTTGCCATTTAATCCTGATGCTCGAAGTTCAATGAAATGGCAAAGAAAAATCGTACAATGTGTGTTTTTAAAGATATCGTTGCAAAGAGGAGACTTGAATGAAAAAAATTTTTCAATCTTCCCAGAGATACTTGAATTCTTATTATTTTCAAGGATAAAAATATCCTTGCTACATGACGTAAAAACTAACGCAGAACTATTAAAGTAGAGGCTTCAAGCTGTGAAAAATTTTGTTGCATGATTTTTTCCCACAAAGTTACAACAGTTTAAAATATAGACAATTTTCACTGCATATGCGTACATATGTATATGTATTTAATATTACTCAATATTAATATTACGATGTCAAGTGATTTTGTTTACTTTACTTTTCACTAAATCAATTAGTTAATCAGTATATGATAATACGAAATTTATATTATTTTTCATAAAGAGCATTGATTCGTAGAGTTGGGTTTCAAATTACAGTAAGGAGGAAAAAACTATTGGAAAATTACTTCGATTAGGAAAAACGATATTGTTGGAATATTTGCTGGCATGTGTCTCACGAATTATTATAGTTAATTTCAAAAATATTTTCATGTTCATGTTCACTGAAAGGATGAACTTGCTACGATCGTGTCTAAATTCAAATTTAAATTCCAAGTGTTTTAGAAACTCGACGTACTTTTATCATGTAAAATGCAAAATGTCGACAAAAAAGTGCAACATCATTAACATCAAAATACTTCCAGATGTCGCTTATGAAGGTAAACTCAATGTAAAAGAAAGAATTTTCGAAAACATTTCATTTCGCTTCTCTTATTTCGGTATTAATCCAACAATCTAATCTCATTAACTCTGCTGGTGTGACCAATCAAGACTTTGTAATTAATCAAATTCTCGTTAGTTTCGGAATGTTGCACTCCAAATAGAGGAAACGAATCTCGACGAGTTGGCGTGACTGCTTGAGCCCCCTATTGTCGATCTTTATTAATGAGAAACTGACTTTAAAGCGTTCGAAGCTGTTCGATCTTGGAACACGTAGGCAAGAAAAAGATGATCCCTCGTTAATCACCGGCGACAGAGGACACGAAGGTAATATCACGTCGGTATCGAAGGAGCGTCAATGTTGGAAGGTGGGTGGCTCAATTTGGCGTGGCTCCAGAGCGGACAGATGTTCCTAATTCTTAGTTTGACAAACGACCGTCTGATCCTGATTTTTCCACCGTCGTCGCTAGTGTCTCTGATGGTGTGATGCTTCTTTCGAGCAGTCGCTGTCCCTCACACGCACGTGTCGCTTTAAAAAACAGCCAGTGATATGACTTGAGACACTTTGAAGATAGATTCAAATCACCAGCAGTCGTGGTTTTGAACGTGTCCTTGTTTTAGTCCTTGTAGCAAAGAATGCACAGAATATACAATGCAGATGCATTGACGTATGTATTAAAAATAATTACTTTTTCCATGTTACTTCCAATAGAAATGTGAATTAGAGTGATCAACAATAAATTAGTTGAAATTATTTTCCATTTTACTTAAAACAAAATGTGCTTGAACCTCAGTTAACCATTTACGCGCAAAATTGGCTATGATATTTTCGTTCAATTTATGTAATACGTATTTTATGTCTTTTGATGATTTTTAACGTATTGCAAACGTAGGAAGGAGGACAAACATTTTCTAATAATTTCACATGAAGCGTTACCTTCACGTTGAGACATAAAGGATCAAAACTGATCGCAAACAAGTAAAGAAAGCAGATCGTGCACGACTGTTCTATCAAGCATTTCAGGAGAAGTGATTTAAATTCGTACGATGTAACTTGAACTTGAATCACCAGGTGATTTAAATTTGTCGCGGACTGTATATAGATTATATTGTTATAGATTCGAGGTGATCCAAAGTGTCTCAGGTCTCATCGCAGAAGACAGCTTGGCAGGATGTCGAAATCGGAACGACTGCGTAATTACGCTCGCGATTGTGACTCCGACACCCGACACACAACGACGCACGCGCTATCCAATCGAACATGCCGACACAGCAGCCGCAATTGGCATAACACGTCCTGTTCTACGATTCCCAGTTCCTGTAATAATTCAATCTCGTCGACAGTTCTCAAATGTACCAGAGCTCCTGATGGCTGCGCAGTAAGTACCGTACAGTCGATGGAGCAGCATTCGCAAAGTTGTTCGGAACAATACGGTGTGAACTTCATGCGTGATATTTCTCGTTGCAAACCGTTGCAAACCGTTGCAAACCGTTGCCACGTAATTTGCAATTCGTAATTCGTAATGGAGGGAAAGGCAACACATTTGCTCGAAAGAAATCCCAATTATTTTTTTTCAACACTGGTGCTTACTTAATAATATTAAGTAAATATTAAGTTGATTTGGGATAAATATCAAGACGAAATATGGGCAGTTTTGAGTCTAGAAATCAACTAGTTGAAAATTAAATATTAAAATTTACATTTGATTTTCGATATGAAATTAAAAATTTGGTATTTAAATTTAAATTTTAATACAAAATAAAGCGTCGGTTTAATTAACGCTAGCTTGGTGATATCAATTGTTTGCTAACGTGTTAGATCTTTTGTGAACAAATCAAAGCTAACTGTATTGTATTTTATATTACATTGTATTTACATATGTACAATATGTTATGTGTGTTGTATGAAACATTTTGAAATTTCGTCAACTAATGAGTGCCTACCATGACTATATAGGTAAAATTTGAAACCAATCTAAAAATTTGTAGAAATTTTAAGACATTTATTGTAGACGTATATTTTATAAAACTAGTAGTATGAAATAGCACTTCAAGTATATAATGAGTATTAAAAATGACTTGACCAAATAATAATAATTGTTTGATACATAATTGACTACTTGAATATCTCTACAAAATTTATTTAAATAAAAAACATACAATCAGTCAAACTGTCTTGAAAATAAAGTCTTAAATATAGGTATATTCATTTTTAATTAATTTACACATAAGATATATTAATATGCATTTAAAAAATTCTTTTTTAACAGCTTGTGCTATTTTAGGCTGCTAACTTCAATATTTTGGAGAGTGGTGAATTGGTTGCACACAAATTTTTATTATTATTACTCAAACAGATAGAAACACGAGTTATATTACAAGTAATCTAATACTTGATTTCATCCAATTTTCATTCTTCCATATATCGCAATTTCAATACTTTATATTTTCTATCTTTATGAAGATAATTAAAAAACTAAAGAAAACGGTAGAAAAT
>KQ435815.1:331588-356695 GCA_001276565.1 Melipona quadrifasciata
GTATTTTTGTACTTTAAAATTTTCCACAAACGCCTAAAAATCAGCAAATTAATAATAAAGAGAAAATTTACAATTGATTAAGAAGTATAAAATTAAATAATGATTGCATAATAATTCTACCTGTAATCTTGAGTTATTTCTATCCATCTAGTGATACCAGTTCTTAAAAACTTTAGTGAATTCCTTCCCTTGACGATCGCACCAAGAAACTTTTTCGAAAATTCGAGGGGAGCTGATCGCAAGATATCTGTTCTTATTGATCCATCTATCTTATTGTGTACAGAGTGAATAACGGAAAGTAGGATGTGAAATATCGTTGTCATTTGTCACTGTGTCAAAAAATTTCCAAGAACAATGACATATTGTTCGAAAGATCGATATTTCTTCACGATCGTTCTTTATGAAATTACAAAATTATTTGTAGTTATTTAACACCAGAACTTCCAAAATGATCGATTTATAATTTTTTTAAGTACTTCTGCGGATTTACAATGTTGCACTTTTGGAGGTTTTAATGATTTCTGTATGGATCAGGGAAAGTTTATATTTTTTATCGTAGTATAAACTTTTTCCCCATACTCTAACTTTTTTGATACAATTTTTATACTTTAGTTTAACTATTAAAATATAGTTAAACTAAAGTCGGTAGTTTAACTATTAAAGTGACTGTTCGGTCTCGCCGAACAAGGCGAGGGTCAGACAGTCATGCGGTTCCTTTCTGATCGTATTTTCGCGCCGCGCGTGGGCAAATGGCACGCATCCGGTCAAGCGGAGGGCTCGAATGGGATTGGACCATTGTTTCGGCATCGCGCGGTTGCATGATTGGCTGCTTGTCGATCGCGTGATTTTTTTTTGTTTTCTTCTTCACTTTTTCGGATCCTCGTGACGACGCGTTAAGTTGTGCGACGATAGTAAAACGAATTCAAAGGGTGATCAAATCTTACTGACTCTAACATTAAAACAAACGTTAAATTGAATCAGCTGACTTTCATTAACGTTTATTACGCAAATTCGGATCGGCAGATATATTTCAAATTTATCCTGATTATATAGTATATATAACTCTAAAATAATCCTGGATTTAATTTTTACCACTGAATTATCAAAACAATATAATGTTACTTGTAAGTAACTTTACTTTTTACTTTTTATTACAATGTCACTATTGAATTATCAATGAATCGAATTAACAACTACTTGTAGGAAGATAAGATTGATAAGATTGGTTTTGATTTATATCATCAGTGTTTTAAAAAAGCAATCCCCATTTCTTACTGTTTATTCAAATTTGATTTCAAAGTATCGTGAAAGTGATAGTATCGCGGTTAAGAAATTTGTAAAAATAAAAAATGCAACGCATAAATTAATATAACCGGTTAAATAATCCTACAGAAAGTTTAATTGCTTGTACTGCTAAAAATCATAACGTTGAACATTTATTTTAATTCGAGTAAAATAATTTCACACGTGAAATATATTTTGGTTGATCTAAATATCCAAGTTCAAAGCTGCTTTAAATATGTAATACTGGATGAAATGAAATTTCTAGTTTAGCCTTTTTCCAATTTTGGCTTTTGACTTTTGATGCTAAATCTCATATTCTTCAATATGGAGCCATCCGGAATAAAATAAAAAGGAAGAGAGAGCGTGGTGAAACAGCCAAAATTAGGAAAAGCCGCTAAATTATAGAAATTTTCTATTCTCGAAAATTTGTTGATATTGCACGGAAATAATTTACCTACGTTGTTTCACGGCCCACCCTGTGTACGTGAGTAGAGAGTATAGGACGAATAAATACGCGGCGAGATAATCAAAGTTGAAAAATCCAAGCTGCGAACAATAAACTTTATAAACGGATGGTTAGGTAGACGAGATACAGTCGGTCGTTACTTTGGGCATGGAAATTCAGTTGCTCTAATATAGCTAGCACGTGCTGCAACCGAGTGTATACTGAATGGTACCTACATCCTACACATATACGTGGTAACAAATTTGAAATTCTTATACGAGAACGTTCCATTTTAATCTTTACGCGAAATTATCTCCGGTGTCGTTTGTTATTTACACATATACACACGAGAAATCTTATACAATGGCTACAAAAAGAATTTGCACAGCATTGTATCATAGTATTTATTGGGTCGTTTGAACTAGGTATCTGAATTCATAGTTGAAGTTTTAACATTTATAATTTCCTTGAAAACGTTGTTAATCATAAATTAATATATATTCACTATTGTAAAATAAAGACGTTTATGGAAATTTATGATTTTATGTATATAAATTATATATATAAAAAAATGGAATCCAGGTAGAGGATTGCTTTAAAAAATATTATAACACAGATATCTCGGATACTTTCATATTTTCACATATTGTACGCATTTGATGTATTCTTGTATTCTCACATTTTTTATAAATAATTAATAATTATTAAACTAATAATTTTGTGGTCCATTTCTCAACAACCGTACTTGTTATTTGAACATTTTTTAAAATTATGTTGTTACCAGGGACGTAATCTTTTGGAAGTGACAAAGCGTCAATCGGATTTTGTTCAATTAGCTTTAAGCTAGTTAATTAATTAGACACAAATTTATGAAATTTCTCAACATTTAATGGCACGTATTTCTGTATAACTGAAAAGATTTGGTATGATGAAAGTGAAATATACAACCTGATAAAAATCATGTAATATATTAGAAAATAATAGTATGTACTAATTGCTGTATGCTTCATTTATCTAGAAATGCCAAAATTATCTTCCGTTATCTTTCGTTTCTACGGATTGCATGCATTGTTAGGATACGATGTCTGTGTATTCAACAAGAACAAATATATCAAATCCATGACACAACGCCCTCAAGAGGAATTCTTGAACACGGAGTCTGTTCTCCCTTGGGCCTAATGCCGATATTCACGTTACTATTATCTTGTTAACCTCTCGTTTCTTAAATTGATGCTTGGAGTCCTACGAGTACTATCCAGATCGGAAACGTCCACTGATTTATTATTATAGTAAAGCCATATATCCATTATGAATCGATGAAAACAAGCATCGAGATTTTATTCTATTCGTTAATTTACTTATTTCTTTGAAGCTGATCTCTGATTGATTTCATTTCTTACTTCACAAAATAAACTTTTCGTAGTTCATAGTTATTACCATCACAACGACAATAATCTGTAAGATTCATTGACTTTTTCTTAGTACTTTGCAAGTACATAGTATCACATATCATTTAGAGCTATAAAACATTATCGCATAAACAGAATATGTAAAAATCTCGTTCAAGCATATGTATATTATTTTACAAAAATACTCAAATGTTCGAAAAATGTGGAAAGTATTAAGACAGGACAAAAATCGTAGGTATTAAAAAGGTTAATTTTGTGAATTTACATAATGGATTGGACATTTATCCTTGCAACTATCTACGGTATTGTGTTTCCAAAAAAACATTTCTGTACCCAATTATCAATCCGATTTTTGGTTCTCGATCGAATCTGGAAATTAT
Organism: Melipona quadrifasciata; assembly: GCA_001276565.1. Lineage (NCBI taxonomy): Eukaryota > Metazoa > Arthropoda > Insecta > Hymenoptera > Apidae > Melipona > Melipona quadrifasciata. The sequence goes on from KQ435815.1 coordinate 335,107, forward strand.
TATACAAAAGGTGACCCCGCGAGTATGGAAAGTCGAGGCGCGAATCGACCTTTTCCCCGAGTTTGCCAACTATATGAGTGAACCTCCTATCGTAACGACAAATTTCCTCATCTAACTTTCTACGCCGAGATGAGATGATCGCTCAATGCCACCATCACTGGCGCCTGCTATCTTCACTATAACTCTGCTCATCCACCAATCTGTTTCCCCTCTCCTGTTCTCCTTCCTCCACTGCCTACACCTTCGGGGAAAATTAATGATGGAATCCGAGAGTTTTCTATAGGAAACTTTACCGTTAGATCCCCCAGGACGGAAGAAATTCGCAAAGACGACAGAATGGAAGGCAACGACAATGGATTTTTCTCGGCGCTCGATCCGTGAATGGACGTTGCTGCTGTCCCCTTTCTAGACCCATTGCCTTTACATATACGCACAACTCACGTGGAGATCAGATATGTATCACGAATCGAAACGTATTATTTTACAATTGGTCAATCCTTATCTGCCTCGTATGACAATTCGACATGTTGTAATAGATATAAGAAATTGCATTTAGCTGGTAATTAAAGTTTCCAATATTTTCTATCATTAGTCAACTTGTGATTTAAGAAATTCAATACCAGTTTTTATTGTTATAGTAAGTTATTATTATAACTGTTATAATTAAAATTTTCTAATTAATTATTATTAACTTATGTTGATAAGTTTTTGATATTTTTATTCTCCGTTTTTAAATATGTTGTCTTATTATTTCATTCCTTGTTGAGGAGAGCAATTTAATATCAAAAAAGACTATTACTCACAAATTTTATTATTTTATTAACTTTAATTTTTCTGCCTTTCTATTAATTCGGATATGAGAGGTTCTATTGTACACTAGTTATTTTTAGATTAAATACAATATTCGCAATACCGTAATGAATATTATATAGCGTTCTGAGTAAAAATATATTTGAAATATATAAAAAAATAACATTATTTAAATTGTCAGAAATATTTATATATTTGTGTGTGTGTGTCACTATATTGTGCTATATTATTACACTATAATAGTATACTCGTCATTATATGTATATGTCTAGAAATTTCATTATTTTATTTTCAGTGAAGGAGTTTTCAAATGTAATTTGATTATTTTGACAATTTTTTGATCATCAATTTGAATGTAAATAAATAAATGTACATTATATACAAAAAGAGAATAATGTGTGCGAATGAAGGTTAATTGTACAATTTATTTATATAGTTTATTATTTATAGTTAATCATTTATAGTTTCGATTCTTTTATATAATGAATGAAATTTGTTTCCTTTTCATTCTCTGTAACAATAGAAAATTTGTCAAACTTTCTGAAAAAAGATTCGAAATTTCACATAAAATACATAAGACATTTATTTTCTTACTATCTTTATCTATCTATTAACTTCATACTATTTTACTACTATTTTCTTATTATTTTTATTAACTTAAAAAGTTACCTATGGTACTAGCATATCTTGAAAGCATTTGTTACTTAATCATGCTTTCATAATAGATGTTGAATGATGCTTCAATTCAATTGTAAAGGCTGTCGAGTGACTGGCTCTTTTCTATTCATCATTCAGAGAAGGCAACATGATAAACAGCGTGATAAGCAACGTTTCTAAAACTCTGCCAAAACAAGTTAGTCAATGTACACTAAGTTTTCAACAGAAATTGAAGAATGAAAAATTCATAAGCATTACTCATTCTGGAACTGAGAAGCAGGAAATAAGGTCACCGTTTATCTGTGGTTTATCTATTAATGCTGACATTGTCTACCTATTAAACATAAACTCTGGCACACATGTATACACATAATATCTAAATTATCAATATAATTGCACATATAAAATTCAATATAGTTATATATATTACCTACACATAGTTCAAGTATATACATCAATGTAATAATTCAATTAATGGAATTAGGACGGAGGATAAAATGTTACTTAATCCTCAAATCTCTACTGATACAAAATCGAGTTTATCGAGGATTAGACTGAACTTTTTTTTTCTTTTTTTTTTTTTTTTTTTTTTTTTTTTGAAGAAATAAGAACTTTGTCATACTGTGATCATTAAAATTTATTGAAGTTTCTGCTTGGTAATCAGTGAATAAATCATTCTCGGACTGATTTATAAAGATATAGTTTCATAAAATATCGGAATCCATGGAGTATAATAATTGATACAATTAATGTAATTAATGTAGTTTATATTTAATTGGGGATCTTTGTGATATGATATATTATGTGATACGCGTATATTATATCAAGGTTCTATTATCGACATTCGTCTTGCTTAGCGAACGTAATAATGCAACGTTCGATGCAACTTTGATATAATATACAACATTAACGATACTTTTCGTCAAAGAACACGACGACCGTTTAATTAAACTTTAATTAAACTTACAATACGCGCGCCCGCTGTTCTCGCGGGTATCTTAATTACGAATTCACCGCGGTCGACAATGGAATGAAAGCAGAACGTCCGAGTGGCATTTATCAGAAGAAGGAAGCAAGCGGAGGAAAAAGAAATAGATGGAGAAACCGAAAGGAGAAAGGTAAACAGAAGAATAAGAAACCGGGGGCAAATGGGCGGTCTATTTAGCGAAACGGGGAACGATTAACGTTTCGCAAAATATCCACTTGGTTTTCTATCGACGCGTCTCGACGGTAATGAGCTTCACCGAAGGGGTATTCCCGTCGCCACAGACCGTTTTATTCACCTTCTGTTTATCCGTCCGCGTTGTCACGCGACTCAATTACAAACTCTTCAGCCGTAGCCGATGTTTCGCGAGTCGCTCCCTACTTTACCGGCCCTTATCCTCGCGCTTGCCGAAGAATCGGCCGATGTTTCCGCTACGCGCGCGCATGCGCGCATCGGGGCGCACGCAATTTGAAATTGAATATACTGACGAGTGGGAGAGGTGGGGTGGGGTCGGGTGGAGGTGGAGAGAAGGAAGAAACGAGACGAAGCGCGAGGCCGGGATTCAGTGCCGAGAGAAGAGGCCTCGTCAAGTCCCGCGGAAAACGGGGCTCTTGACGCGACGAATGAAATTATTAAAACGTCAACGCCACGTACTAGCCGGCGAAGCTATTAGGCAGCGTAAGCGCGGAAAAAAGACGCACTCTCTCTCTCTCTCTCTCTCTCTCTCTCTCTCTCTCTCTCCCTCGATATACTCTCTCTCTCTCTCTCGGAGTGAGAGTGTCGGCGTTCAAAAATGTGGCTTCAACTTATTCCGCGAGACCAGCCAGTCAGCAATTTCCCTGTGAAATTCATTTTAACCTTTTCCCGTCGACGATTCACGCCGGTTTGCGTTTAAACCGCCCTTTCTTCGCTCCGCTTCAGGCTCAAGCGGCGGTATTTGAATTTTATCGCATGGCTAATAACACTTGGCCGGGCGAGGAGCTACTCTTCGACCGAAACGACAAATCGACTTAACGGAACTTTTCTCTCACTCGAGGACGTTTAATTCGTTTTTCAAATACGACACGGCTGCTCGACTGATCGATCGAGGCCGAACCGGCGCGCTTCTGCATTCCCTTTACGCGCGAACGTAGACTTTCACGTAATTCGGTTTTACGTCTTATCATCCTGATTTAATAACGAAGGTACGTGTAAATTAAACGATAGCACGCGTCCTCACATTGAATTGACTAGAATTTGATATTTAGAAATTTGCAACAAATTTACAACGAAGATCTCTCTCATCATGCTTAATATTCAATTTTAGGTATAATTTTTGAGTTTTTATATACGTTAAGTATATTTTAAATATTAAACTTTAATTATAGCTTACTTTAATTAAAGTAAAATTAAAAATTATACTTGGAATTGAAGATTAAACATCATCGAAAAATTTTCTTTTTTTTATAATTTGTCGTATATTACTGCTAAGAGACGCAACAGAAAGGAATATATACTCTAGAAAAATTTCGAGGAAATGATTTTCCAAATATTTCTTCGTTTTCCAAACCATTTAGATTATATTTAGAATAATTCCTGAAATGATAAAGGGGACATTTAAAGTGCTTAAACTGAGATAACTCGTGTGTTATTGTAGAACTGATATATACTTGTAATAGTTTTTTTCTTCTTGCTTTCGTATAGTTTTGTATTATTGTTTTTTGTATTGCTCTTTTACTGTTATACCCCAATAATGGACAAATTCTATTATAAATAGTATGAAAATTGCAAGAAGAAAAAATTTTTGCGTTGTTATAATGAAAAAAGATAACTGAATGTAAAGTACCTACAAAAGACTTAACCGTGTAATTGCAAAGACAAACAGTATTTTAATATCTTCAATATCTTTGTCTTTCAACACTGTGATATTATGACACGTAATATTTTTTCAAATTATGAAGAGACTGGAAAAATATACATTTAATCGCAAAATTAAATAAAAAAGCAATTAACAATATATTGACCTTCAAAGTTGCTGTTCCGTAAAAAATGAAAGATTGGATTTACTGTGTTCATCATCTCTAGCCTTCATACATTATTAACTCTGTTTTTACTCGCTTACAGTAGAATCGAATGTATGTCAAAAAATAATAAATCCCACGGTAAATGTAGAGAAAAATATGTTATTTTACGTATTGTTAAACGTTTTAAGAAAATCATAGACTATTACTAGGATGCACATAGTCTACAAAATATTCAAAATACAGTACTTGCGCGCGATATTTATTTGTACTAAATAAGGCAATTTTTAACTAATTAATTTTTTTAATCATATTTAAAAATATTAAAAATTGTTAAAAATATGTTAATTATATTTATAAAAATATGAGTTTTTATAAATATCCGCATTACAAAATGGAACTTCAACGAAGAAAAAAGAAACGTTTGAATATGAAAATATAAGAAAATTATTTCAATTATCGTAAGCGAATAATTTCAATCCATTCATCAACAAATTCCGTGGAAATGATATAGAAATCTACAATTTTTGGATCGGAAAAAACAAGTGGATCGTCATTATTGCCAATTGCATTCATATAATCAAATGTAGAATAGTCCACAGAAATTTTATATTATACATTATTAATATCCATTAGATACTTATACTATCTTATATTTTGATACTTTGTAGGTTGTCAATCAGGACAAATTGCAAATGATTAATATAGCCATCAGCTATAATATATATTAGTATGTAATAACAAATTAACAAATATCAGCCAATCTTATAGATCCATTGTTAAATTTATCGTCGTATAAATTACTGTTAAAATATTTAAAAATGTTTGAAAATATCAATATTAAATATATATTAATTACATATAAAAGTATTATATGAACTTGCACGCAATTGAAACTTGAACGAGGATAAAAAGGACCAAAGAACCAAGACAATCATAATGTAAACTAAAAGCAGGAAAATACTGCTGTAATTACCATAAGCGAATTTGTCGAATAACCTGAATCCACTCGTCCCCATCGCTTGAAATAACAAATTCCGTTGGTTGTGCGCGAGAGAATGACATAGAAATCTCCAATCTTTCCCCCGCCACGTAGAATGTAGCGTGCAAACAGACCGGAAAAAGCAAGTGGATCGTCGTTATTGTCGATTGCACGAGCGGATAGTATATACGCGGCAGCCGTCGTTTCCCATCTGCCTCCCGGATCGGGAATCGATCTATGAAGCACCCGATCAGCGACTGCATTATACATTCACCCTCCAGGACCGGTCGTAGCCTACCGTATACCTTAACATAATAAGGTCGCATTATACAGTATACACAAAATTTCCAGTTTAAACGCGGCCCACGTTCGAGTCTTAAGGCCTTGTCGGCCGGGCGTTTAAGTTTCGCAAGTTCGCCGAGTACACGAAAAGTTAAGAAGTACGACGATATCGCGCGTGGTAACGGCACGTGCGTCTGAACAGCCGCGAAATCGAAAGTTACTCGGGCTCGCGTAACTCTTCCGCGGCGATTCCGCCCGGGTCCGCTTCGTACACCGTTTCCATCCAGTTTGAAATATCGTTGTACTTTGCCGTCGTGATCCGGGGGGTCGCTCGACCTCTGCAGTCCCCGCCCTCGGGCTCGATATCGAGCTACGCTGGATCAGAGGAAGCAGTTATCCAACAAACTATTCGATAAGAATTGGGAACTAAACCTGGGATTTAATATGTTCTTCTTTTTCTTTCTTTCATAACGAATGCGGGGGGGTTTGTATATACTTGCTCTCTCTTGTATTGTGGATTTTTATACATTTCCAAATTTTTATGCACGTAGGTAAAGAAACGGAAATTTGTCACTGTGTATTGTGATAAATACTCCATGTTGGATAATTTGTACGTTACACACAGCCAATACATTTTTGCATAAAATGCATAAAAATCCGCAACCCAGTTATATGTTTCATTCATATAAATTTGTTGTTTATATAATTGGAATTCATATTATCATATTGATTATTCCTATTATTCTTTCGTTTATAGTAATAAGAGTTCACGTTCGGAGTTTATCTCATCAGACACTGACTACATGTATCTTTTTTACGAGATTTTGCAAAATTTTGTAGTCTATTATATGGAAATATATAGAACGAGATTTATTACTTATATTTCGAAACAAATATTCGCAGTGAATGAATTTGAATAAAGAACACAGTGAGTCAAATTTTCAATTTTTTCCAGGAAAAAACGGTTTTAAAGTTCAATTCCTCTTACATGTTGCTAAATTCAGAAATAAGAATTGTTAGGTACAATCACATAGTAGATAGAGATAATTGAGAAATTCAGATTGGAAAAATACTGAAATAGTGAAGAGCATAATTGAACCAATAACTATATATTTCGCGTGATATAAATCGTAAGATTTATGCAAAACTTGCGATTAATGCTTCGTTACGTTTTCCGTTGTATTTTTTTACTGTGATGAAAAACTTTTGAACCATTATTAAAAAAAAAGACAAAAGATCGAATAAATGTGTAAATTATATTTCTCTCGTGATTTTTTAGGAGATACACTCTTAATAAACCCGATGATGCAGGAATTAATACAAATATTGATATAATCTTGAATATCCCCATTTTAGAGTAATAATTTTTTTTCTAGCTAGAAAAATTTCAGAGACTCTGTATTTTTGTATATATCAATCAATGCAGCTCTTTATCCTTTACATATTGACCTATTTATGTGTCGAAAAATTAATAGATATTTTAACTTCGGGCAAAGACGGCATGTACACAAGAACACTTTCTCCTCTTTATCATTCATGCAATAAATTTAACAGAATAAAGGTTGAAATATCTCTTAAACTAATAGTTTCTCGACATATGTAGGTTAATGCTTTTTAAATAAAAATAGAGAGGCTCGAACTGCATCGATTAATGGAGTAAAAAAATATATCATTGTATTTAGAAAAAAAAAAATAGAAATATCCTCAAAGTGATCTTTAAACCCTTCACCCACACGTCAAAAACACTATCAGAAGAACAACGGAGACGATTTAAGATAATCGAGTCACGCGACTATACTGATTCGAGCATCATCGCAATACAAGTCTTTCTCGCGTCAGTTCCGTATAGCAAGGCTTAAGCAACGTTTCATTGTCCATTCCGTTCTAGAACGATCAATCTGCCATCAGATTGGCAAGTTCCTCAACTGTGGAGCGGCGTGCCGCGGAAATTACAATGTGCCAGGTTCGTTCATCCGTTCATCGGTTGGTCCCTGTTCGTCGGCGTTGGATGGTCGGGTTTCCAGCGATTATGTCGTATAATCCGCGGTGGGTGCGTTTGTCATGAGCTAGGCGGCGTGTAGACCGTTGGTGTCGGGTGTCCCCGTGGGTGATATTCCCTGTTATCCGAAACGCGGGGTTGTTATCCCGCAGGACTTACCACACGGAAGCGGCGCTGCATAGCGCGCGAAAGCACCGTGGAGGGGGCGTGAGGCGGCGCGACGCGCATCCAGGACGAAGGTTAGCAAAGAGAGGGTGGCAAGAAGCGGTTCGAAGGATTGGAAAGGGGAGGGGGAAAGGGAGCGGCCGGTCTTCGAACTAACAGCCGAGCGAGCATTAATCATATCGCGTCAGAATTGACCGTGATCTCAGTGAATTTGCAATTAATTCGATATTGCCGTTCCCGTTGTGTTTGTATAAGATGGGTTTCTCGCGTACCAGCTGACAATGAACGACAGAAGGTGTATTCGACGAATTTTTCAGGCTCGAGCGTTTCGTTTGAGGATTCTGGCGTCAAGCTGATTGCGTTAATTGATGCATCGATCGTTAATGTCGCCAACGTCTCTTGTTCTTTCGTCTCTCATTTATTCTCATAAATAAACGGTAAACAACAGAGGTTCTATCTTCCCATATTACACGGATAAAGTTTCATTTTACAATAAGAATAGAAAAATCTTGGTTCGCGGACTAATTGTCTCTTGAAGTAACACATGGATAATACGGTGGTTAAAATGGAAATAATAAATACAGGATGAATAAAGACAGAGTTCACAATTTGCACAATAGAACAACTTTTAATTACATTCTGAATCAATCAGATTCAGATATACCTGACAAACTTTTGAAATTAATTCTCAGAACGAAAGCTTCGAATGAAACAATTGTATTCTTTCTTTCCGATTTGTGTTTTCACGTGAAATCACTTCCTCCCGGTGATTGTTCTACACGGAACATTCTAGTGAAAGGAAACTTCAAAATTTCAAAAGTTTTTGCTATTCTAAAATTAGTATAATGTATTTGTATACACTACCGATGGAAAGTTTAGGTTCATCCTCTGCGTGCGAAATAACTGGTATTGGGAGTTGTAACAATTCGAGACTTAACAATTCTAAACAGAATGTGAGACACAAAATAAAATAAAAAACTTCAGCGATCTATTACAAACATAACTATAACTCGACGACACCACCCGAGAGTTGAAGGAAACGGTTCGTCTTTCAGACTGACACCCAACATTAATCATATCGCGTCGCAATTTGCCGTGATCTCAGTAAATTTGCAATTAATTCGAAATTACCGCCGCCGTTCTGTTCCTAAGACGAGTCCTCGTTTACTAACGCCAGCCGAGAGAAACGTGTATACGTACAATTCGTATACGAATCTCTAACGAGCGACAGAGCGTGTACGCGCACGTGCGGCCACGTTTCCGTGAACACTTATCGCGTGACGTAATAAATTGTTCGCGGTTTCAATTTAATTAATTAGCGGCCGGCTACGCATAAGCGAGCCAGCTACAGCGGGCGGTAGTGATTAAAATGAAAAATGGACGTTCGTTCTGATAACGAGGATTCGAGTGGACTTTATACACGGAGTTTTGTTGGAACAGCAGGGACCCAGCCAGTTCCGGATAATTTGATTTGAAATGCTGTTATTTTCTGATCGAGGGACGAGAGAGGCCGCCGCGGTCTCTGTCCGAGATGTTTTACACGATGCGGCGAATAGACGATGAATTACGGGGCGGCTAGATAATATTGTCGTCGCGGAATTTATTATACTTATAAACGTCGGCGGCCGCACCGGCGGTATTAACCGGTTCGGCTTGCTCCGTTGATTTAATTAATCGCGGAAACGACGTGGAACATGTTCGATTAAATCGCTCGTAACGTCACTTTGTGTTTTACATTTACCAATTTACGGAGCGGTTTAATGAAGATAATAGTATTAGCGATGGGTAACGATATTCGGCGGGGGGAGGGGAGGGGAGGGAAATACTGAAAGGTAATACAATATCGGATTAAAGAATTTCGTGGACAGTTGTTTCACGTTCAATCGTACATTTTGTTTTTTCGCGTTAATGGCCAGGTTCATAGCACTGAACGAAATAAATTTAATGTGTTTAAATATATCACACATAGCAGAAGAATTTTTTTACCAATTTTAACGATTAGAGGAATGACAATAGTTTGAATTATAATAGCAATGAATTACAATGGTTTGACGTTGTGAAAATGTTACGTTGAATTATAAAATAAACAAACACTTTACTCGCAATATTATTTTCCAGACTACTCAAATTTTTATTAATTATACTGAGAAAGAAGAGATATAATTACAATATCCTTACTTCTCAGAAAAGGAATGTACGAAGAATACCTGTCTTGTCAAAAAGATGAAAGAAATACCTCTAAACACGAATTCAGAGGTACATCCAATATCAATTCAGAATCATTCCCTTTATCAGTCCTGAAGAAAATAATACATACTCGCAGCTGTGTACTCTACATCTACTCGTTATAATGCCATTGTCGTCGAATTTTACACACACCTGTAAAGATTACACGGGTGGTAAATTTACGAGTACAGGAATCGACGCAATGCGACGCGACAGTGGCTTCTGGCGGGTCATCAGCCACGTCAAACTACGATAAGACAAGGGCGAGCGACAGGTCGCGCCCTCCCAGACAATGGGGTAGTGTCGATCTAGGCTGCAGTAATATCCTTTTTTCGGCCGAAAGTACGCCCCATCGAGTTCCCATCGGTCCCGAGAGACCGACGGTATTACAAGTAATTGTCACCCTGGGGTGGCCACGCCAAAGTCTCCCCATGTTCGCCCCTGCTATTCGATCCTGGAGCGAGACGGAAGACGATAAAAGCAAAACGATAGGAACGGCCAACGAATAGAGGACAAAAGGCATTAATAATTTCGAGTTGAAATTGAAACAAAGGAACGGGGAAAGATATCGGAGATATAGAATGGCAGACACTAATTTTTCCCCCTTTTTTTTCCTTTTTTTGCCGATGAATAACGATATCTGTAAAAATTATAATGATAATAATAATCACTGTCATTGTTATTATTATTATTCGTTATATTATTCATACATGTGAAAAGGTGTGTGCAATATTCTGGAAAATGACGAAAGAAATAAATAGTAGTATAGTGGATTTTTGAAGGTGAAAATTATTATATTAATATTACAACATGTAATGTGTACAGTATTAATTATAACAATATGCAAAAGAAACATAATTTCTGTTTAAATTTAATTTCTTCAATTATATTCGTGAAAATTTTTGAATGCATCCAATAATTATTAATATTAATAATATCAATGATTTTATTACTAATACTTTGTTTTTTAATTTTTGAGATATCAATAACCGAAGCGGTTTCAAAATTAATTTATTTCAGAAATGTATTTCAATAAATTAACCTTCGCCATCACTTCAGCTTCAAAGTCCTAGGGCATTTTATCTCTCATAATTAATGTAACAAAATTTTTAAATTGCATGTGCCTTTTTTTCACGCAATATTATCAATACGTTAACACTTTGCAAATTTCTGAATCTATCAAATATTTTTGAAACACACGTAAATTTATGGTACACGTTCGAATTGTTTTTGCCGCTTCGTTCAACCTTTGCATCACTCTCAAGAATATTCTCGAATGCAAATATACGCGGCAAAAGGAATAGCAGACAAAGGAAAAAGAACGGTACGAGAAGCGAAAAAACGAAGCAGAAAATACAAGAGAGAGGACAAAGATATTCGAAATCTATAAAAAGAGCAACGACCAAGCGGAAAAGGAGAAAAGAAAGGAGAAGCAAACTCCCCATAATTTTCGAGCGAAACGTCCCGACGGTACGAGTGGCGAACCCCACTTGCCATCCGAAGTCCTAGCTCCGGGGGAGGGAGAAAGTAGCGACGAACTTTCGCCTAACAAGTGGATGATTCACAAATCATCCCCAATTCCGCGTGCGCCACCCCACACCGATGAGAAACTTCGTTTCAGTCTATAGCCCCCGTCCATGGCGACCAATAACTTTCTTTTCGTTCGCCTCGTTGAATTGAAAACAAAAAGACGAGAGGAACGTCCGGGGAAAGAGGGACAGAATAAAAAGCAGACAGTTCGTGATTCGCTGTTTCAGGAATCTGGAGCTTAATCGAGGGTGCTATCGTTGGAAATTTAGACCCCCCTCCCCCCTTTTATTTGTTTGACCCTCTCGATCGCCTTACACGCGCCTCCTTCTCGACTTTCCAGTCGAGAACTTCCTTCCTCTCCGCTCACTTTCGTTCGAATCTTAAGATTCGTAATTGCTTTCGTTTACTTCGTGGCTTTCATATTCCGCGTGTTTGTCGTTATCGCGCACGTACACTCAAATTACATTTTTACCAGAACAAACCATATTCATAGATCCTCCATTCGTTCATATTCTATTCTAATGATACTTTTTAATACGATATATTTAAGTATTTATACTGTATGTAACAAATGTTTAAACCAGACGCGTGTTTCCTGTATTTTTGTATTTTACAATATAATTGACAGTACAGTTTATGATATAAAGTTTTATTTGACTATTTAAATTTTGAAACAAATATAGCAGTTGTCCTGAGACTTTCCGACATATTAAAATTATATTAGAGAGATTTATTTTTCACATAATTTTTATCTTATTTGACATTACTTTAATTTTTAAAAGAAACATTTACTTTCATATTACATGTTACAGATTATGATAATTTCATGCAATTGTTTTCGTCATATTGTAATACTGTTGCAAATACTAATATATAATTATTAAATAAGTACAATATATGTAATATATTTAACACATAATTTTAATGTCAAAGTCATTCATATAAATATAAACAAAAAATACATTATTAAATAAATATTTTTAACTTTTGTAAAATATTATCTCAATGTAATTGACACTTAGACGAAAATAATAAAAAGATCCAATTGGCAATGAAAGGACGATAGAACTCTCTGTAACGATTGTACAATAAATGCTTCGTTATTTTTATCGCGAAATAATTACAATAAAATAATTATTCATAAAATATGAACTAAAATATTTTTAGTAATAAAAATGGATTACAACAAGAACAACGAATATAATTGAAAGCGATATAAACTGTCAATCGTTGGACACATGCTCTATATTTGTATTCTTGTTATATAACTTTTTTTTTACCAAAAAATACAAAGTTTCCATCGTTGTTTTTTATTCGAATGCGATATCCACGTGAGCAATAATTGGACAGCGGTTTGATCCTACAAACAAAGATAAGTTAGAAAAAGAAAAACAAAATTTTTTCATTCGAGGTTTCGTTTACGAGAAAATTGAGTTTGAAATAGGAATCGTCGACACGTCCATGATAGTCATACGAAACGCGTTCAATAGAAGTTACATAGCTGACAATGAGTGCGCATCGAGGTATATTGTATATTTAACGAACTTTCAAGCTCGATTTTCTCGAAAATTTCTCCTGAAATCGAAAAGTTGTATTATTTCTGTTTGATTGATCTGTTGTTTGTAGAATCTCTCACTTTATATAAAATAATTTATATAGAATGGTTATTGTTATTATGAAAAATTGTAAGATATATTGTTTCTGTAAATAACTTGTAAATATTTATTTTTTTTTAAACCTGGCTATTGAATCGATAAGTAACACTCAACAGACTTAAATTAAGTTGTGTAACAACCTTTAATTCTTTTTATTATCTTTAATAACCATATATGAGTCACGTTAACTTAAAAGAAAGAGCTCTTAAGCAAACCATATTAATCGCTTAATTGAAATGTATGAATATTTACTTAACAAAATTAAGGCCATATCACAGATGCATATGTACATACAATACATATTTTGAAGATCTATGAAATTATCATCAATGGTATGATAATTCAGAGTGTTCAAATTGAAATGTAGTCAACAGAAATTTTTAAAACACAAATAACTAAATAATACAATAAAATGAAAAATACAGTTTCGTTAATATAATATTTTGTAAAAATAAATATTGTTAAGAAGAAAAGAATTAATGACCTAATCTCGTTCCTTCAGCAAGCTAGTTTAGAATAAAGTAGAAGAATAGTCAATCCTTAATAACCAATCTGGAAATCTTTGACAGGAGTTTAGATCAAATACTGAGAATGCTTCTTCGCAAATTTAATAATCATAAAAAAAAGTATAATCTAAAACAAGAGATGCAATTCGTAAGGAATCTTCATCGAACAGAAGCTAATTTACTGAATAATACTGAACGTGGAAATAATTATAGGATAGTTGATGCAACTAATCTATATCTATGTCTGAAAAGAACAGAAATCGACTCAAGAACGAGAATGATTTTCTGCGATTTAACTATTGTAAAATTACAATCTAGAACAGATCTAAAATGAGGAATCTTGAGTAACGACTGTTAAATAAAATATTTAATAACAATACGATACGACTAAAAACCTATAAGTATGTTTATAAGGATTGAAATCGACACTAGGAATGCTTCTCTGCAAATTCACCAATCCCGGAAAGTACAGTCTATCTAGAACAAGAAATGGAATTCATAAGGAATATTCATCAGACAGACCATTTCCATCACGTTCAATTTACGCTTCGTTCCATCTCGTCTTCGTGAAATCAAGTGTCAGCAGTAAATGCGGTCTCGTTATTAATCATGTTTCCAACCGCGCGAAACCAACGACGAGCGAACGAGGAATACGTTTAAACGATGTCGATGATAAAGATCGGCGAACCGACGAACCCAATTCAGCCGCTGAATCGCGATGCGCTTGCACCAGGGTTGATCGTTCGCCAGATAAACGAAACAAAGTGTCGTGAGTCACTGAAGGCGCGATCGAACTTTTCTGGTCCAGATCGGATCGGATTAGACGATGCGCAATCCCGGAGACTTCCCGTTCGATTGCTGAACGTAGATAAACGAGATTCGAAATAACGCGATGAGTCAGATTGAGGCAGACCGGGGTACAGAATGATCGAAAATATCGCTTGATCTTGGTATATATTACACGCAGTTGTACATATGTATGCAATATTTTGGTCATAAAATACGGGCGCATTTTATAAAATATCTAGAAGAAGAATTTTTAATATACAGAGAGTAGATGAAATTTACGTTCATAAAATATGTAAGTTAGCAAGTACTTGGAACAAAATTTTAATTCATAAGTTTTGGATTTAATTATTTTAATCAAACCGTATTCCTTGAATTTTTACTTAAAAATTGAGAAAAAAAAGTATATTTTTAATTTAATAATTCAATCACATATGTGGAGTCTTTTCTCAATCTCTATCTTTCCGAGATGAAAAATATTTTTGTTTATTGTTAGATGCACAAATAAAATAAACTTTAATCGGATAAAATACTCGAACATAATAGAACAATTAAGATCATCTTATCCAAACTTGAATGTACCTGAGAAAATTGAAAAACTCGTAACAAAAGTGACCTCCGTCCATATTTAACATTTTTCTTAGAGAAATTTGCTTTTTTCCTGTAAAATAAGAATAATATCAACGAATTTGAGCAATGAAATTATTTATTTATAAAGAAGAGGAAGCAATTGTCATTTTTATACTCGGTGACTCTTTTTCGATTCCTTAGATCTCATTTCAAAAACAAATTGTCAGCTCTAAATTTCGACTTTAAAATTTATTCATTGCACATTCGTCATTTGATACCAAATTCAATTCCACAATTGAGGGATCAAAAATCGCTAATTTTAGACGTACCTTATTTTTCGATTATCCTTTTCTCCGGAATCCCATTACAAACGAACGAAAAAGTTACACGAAATGGAAACGAAGCAACTGCCCCATAAATGTTACGACGGAGTTACGTGTAATTGAGATTGGTCAATTTTCCATGAACGCGATAGCGGTAGCATTGAGATAAGTCCGGATCGTGCTGCAAAATCTCGCCTCGAATGCAACGGTCTCCGCCGTTGATCGAATGAACTTCGCTTCATCGGGCGAACAATTTTCTACGATCGTATTTTGAATTCCATCGCGTTTTCCGTTCCGTCGTGCCGACCAATTCCGATGTAAATTATCGCTCGTGACCGGCTACTAGTTCCCCACTCTCTCCCTGTTTTCTGTTTCACTTACTTTTTCGCAGAAAGTGAAGCTTTCAGATCGTAGTTTAGGAGGATACGATATTATACCTTTGTGAAACTTTTATTCAACAAAAGTGAGTATAGAATAAGTATAGAATTTATATATATAAAATGTACTTTAACACTTTCTTTTATTAACTATTTATAAGAATATTAGAAAATTGTACTTTGTTAATTTTTCGATATGCACACACATGAACGAAATGCATAAATATGAGTAATCTTTAGTCTACTAGAGTACAAATAATATTATAATCAATAATAAAATAATTTATGTATTGAAAATAACATATTGTAATATATGTTGAATAAATATACATGTTTAAAGTAGAATGCATTTTTAATTCTTTTAGATGCTCTTCATTCGGTATTAAACTTTTAGACTTTTGAGTTCTACTAAAAAGAATATAGTAATGTTAATGCTTAATTAAAATACAATAATTAATCTCCATTGATCAAACAATTAAATAACAATTTAAATATTGCACAAGTTTATACGAATATAGATATGCACACGTATATTCAACCACGGAAAGCAAAAGTACTAAAAGTTTATTATGCAAATATAAGAATGTTAGAAAATACTCAAAAAGTGGCAAAAAATATTTCTATTTACTATTCTACTGTAGTATTTGAAGAGTATTATATTGTTATTATCACTGAAAGTGATTTTAGTAGAGGTAACTCAGAAAATCGGGCCTCTTCAGGTGCAACGCTAATGCAACGAAAATTAGCGATTGGTTGATTTGGGTCACGTGATCCGCGAGGGGGCGTGGGGTAGACCTCGAGTAGGAGTGGCGTTGTCTGGTACTGATCGCGCCTGTAATTTGTTTTCTATCGAGTCATCTTCATTTCCTAGTAAGAACAGTTGCTTCTGGGCCTTTTAGTGAAACGAATCTGAGGTACAAGTCGTGCAGTTTTTTTATATCTATTTATCTATCTATCTACGTATCTATAATATATATATATTAGTATTTATCTTTATAATTTTACATTTGTCTTTTGTATTTAATCGCTGTCGTTTCTAACCCCTTGCCATATGATTTCCTTTTTCATTTTCTTCTTAGAAAAAACATTAATTATTATAATCATAACATCATATTAGATGTAAAGTATTGAAACATTCTACATAATTTTCTAATTAGAGAATTTAAACATAAAGTTTTAATTCAAATTGCGTAACATTATAATTTCTTTTTCCAAACCGAGATATTTCAGAACAAAAAGTTAAGATGAGCATGTCGTTATTTATACAGATATAGCTAGATCATAATTATAACTAACATGATCGAAATAATGTACAGTTAGCAATGAAAGTAATTACTTTTTGATAATTACATCGAGATATTTTCACACAAACATTTTTTATTCTGGAAATCATTAATCTTCACGTATAATTCTCAACTTGCTAATCTTTATGAAACAAAATACTAAATGTTCTAAACATCGTTATATTTCTCACCTTTATCACATCCACTCTGTTCACTTCTTCGCGTTTGAATTTTACATCGCGAAATACACCAAATAAATTATATATTCTGCTGACAATTCTAATCTTTTTAATGGCCGGCGGTCAAAGCCGTGAAACGACGAAAGTGGTCAGATAAAAGCCGGGCATTTTCATTAGAAATAACTTCTTGGTAAGCCGCGCGGCGGAACGAGGTTCGTCTATTACGGAAATTGGTCCACGAGGCTAATTCCAATTTTTCTTTATCTGGAATCGTAGCTCCACGGCCGAAGGGACACAGGGAACAAGGAACTGTCTTCAGGCAAAGAAGATAAGCCGAAACGGCGCTTCCGTGACCGTGAGAATGGCGAGATTTTCTGGTTAACGAACTTACCGGCGAATCCGAGAGATAACGGGACGGAGGGGAGGGATGGAAAATGCTCCCAACAGGGTAAGGCGGGTCGTCGCCGTGTTCCCGCAACGATAATAAACCGTTGTCGAAACCGTGCACTCGTGTACACGTACCCCTTTCGTCGTCGAGCAATTTTACTCGCGAACAAGCAAAGCCGTTCTCTCTGTTCAACGTTACTCCACGTCGAAATTCAAGGCTTCGACAAATTTTGCGGCAACGTAGCTATTATTCTAATAAGACGCCGTTGCAACCTGAGATAATATTCGTAATAACCGTCCCCTGTTTGCAAGCACCATTATAATTTTCGGTATAATACGTATCCATTCATTTGTATGATTAACACGTACAATTAATTTCAAATTTGCCACTGTGAAGACGAAAACAATCGTGTAGTACGTATGTAATAAAAATAACAGAAAGAAAAGTATTAAGAAATGAATTCATAGTAATGGTCTTGTGCTTGTGTAACTTTGTGTATTATCCGTATCTATTCGTTCGTATGATTGGTGTGTACAATTAATTTCAAATCTGGTACTGTATTGAGACGAATATGTATTTGCGCAGATCGATTATTGTACGAATAAAAACAGAAATATTTTCTATTAACACGGAACATAAGGATTTTATTTTATCGTGGAAAAACAGTAATAAATAGTCAATCACGGAAAGTTTACACGCATTCGCGAATTTTAAATATTTAAGAAGAAATATTCTAAAGATTTTACATCTTATGGGTAATAGTTTAAAGTATGTAAACTCCAAAAAATGATGATTTTCTTTTTTATATTTTATTTACTGGAAAACATTAATAAATCAGAACAAAATATCACGAATTAAATTGTACAATTATCACGAGTACGTTGAAGTGTACAAGATCTGACTTACTGATTAAATTATTAGAAAAAGAAGAATCTTTTCATTATTAAATCGTCACGTGGTTTTCTCTTTCATTTCGAATTTTTCACTTGAATCTGATTTACTGGAAAATTACTTTTCTTACGTGTATCACTTTTCTAGTAGGTTTCCCTTTTGAAAGAAACATTTTAATATCGATGGCGATAAGTTTTCTACAATTTTTTGAAAAAAAAAGAAAAGTATCGAAAATGAGTGTTTAGTGCAAAAAATCCAAACAAATTTACACAGTCCACCAAAAATTATAAATCATCTACTTTAAATGCAGATAGCATACAATGATATGCAAAATGAAGTTATTTGAGTATTTGCATACTTGAAACAGGTTTAACATAGATTTCAAATTTTTTTTTTTCTGCATCCCAAACATCGTATGGAAGTTATAAAAATTTAAACTGCAAGAAGATTATTATCCACAAATTATGAAGTAATGAGGAAATTAATATCACTCGAAATTTAAAAGTAACTTTAAAAAGTATTTGTATATTATAATTCTATTTTATAAAACGTTGTAATAAGTAGAATCTAAAGTATCAATCTAAAGTATCAACAGTTGCAAAATATAAATATTGAAAATTTTATCACATTTTTAATAATAAATTTTTCGTCGTTACATTGCACGTATGCTGAAAAATTTTCTTATCTACGATAAATACTACATATTAAAAATAAAAACTGTAAGATCTTTCACTGGCATTGCATCTATGTACTTTGTTGCGTTAAAATTATTTTTACGAGGAAAACCATTGATAATCAACCTCAGGATTAAAAATCGTTGATTCATTTCACTATTCAATTTATTTTCAACAAAGTAATCCAAATTCCCTCACTGCCTCGATCAAATGCCAACTAAATTTCAATTAAAATATCTCTAATACTCTCGCTTATTAAAACGCAATATCGAAAATTAAGATTTCCACATAGATACACCAACAAAGGCGTTACCAACAAGACGATAATCGTTCAACGAACACACGATCCCTATCGTTCCTACATGATTACCTCCTTCACGAAACACGCAACACACCACGCCGGTTAAAGAACATCCTATTCAATTACCATTAATAAGCGCCGTCAGCCCGTCTTCAACGTTCAAGACACTAGAACCAACAATTACGTCCGGCAATAAAGTGGAGCAACCCCTCGTCAGAAATTAATACGGAATTCACGGCAACCGAACCGCGCAACGATAGGCACGTAGGCCCGATTTCCTTCACAGTTTAACGTTCCACCGTTAGCGATGGAACCAACCAAGCGCTGAAACACACGCACCACATAAGCACATAAACAATGTTCAAACCTTTTACAAGTAGTCGAGAAAAAGAAATCCAAGTGATCGAACTTTTGTGGATCATACCACACTCTAATCTCTTTATTTAATTTAAAATATCACTTCAAAGAATATTATCCGTACTGATAAATACATTTCAATACGCTAATTGTGTATTGCAAATGAGAGATAAGAAATTATTACATTAAATTTATGGAATTTTTCCGTTACGTTTCAATCCTTATTTTATTCTTTCCATAGAATTATTTATTCTGCTCGACTGTGTGATTTGTTTTTAAAAAAAGAATATAAAAAAATAATTTGCGATCAATGATGGCTCTTTGTTTCTAAGTTTAATCGACTTGTGACTCGAGTAAATCGCAATTGATCAATCTCGGTACGACTGAACATTGAACGAATCGAATCCCGTGTCAGATTTCTTTTGGTATCGTCGCATTTGTCTTGGTTTGGTTTTCGCGAACGTGCATATTGAGCTCGATCCCATCGCTATCCACCGTGCAGAGGGCAAGGAACGCGAACAGAGGAAGACAGAGCTATAACTTTTCGCATTTTCCTTAGTGCTGTTCGTTTCGGGGAAGGGTCTGGACTGGCGGCGCGCGTTCGGTTTCCTTGGTGACCGAAGGGAACGCAAAACCGAACCGCACGCTTTATATCAGCCACCCTTTCTCCCACTTGCCTCGAATACCCGGCCTGTTTGTATTTCATATTGATAGAGTATTGATACAGCCCTCCTGGTAACCCCACCACTCGACAAACTCAACCCCTTTCGCCTCACCCCCTCGATGGAACCATCTCGTGACGAACCGTTACTACCTTGGTAGTCCTGGTCCCGGGAACGTAAACGAGCACGGCCGTGAGTTACCATTTCGACCGGGGGTCACGTGTTTACTTTGTTCCGCATTGTTGCACCTCACTAATGGCCGGTTGCAAGCATATTCCGCGGCATATTCCGTCGAGCCACCCTGTACCGTTATACGCGTCTCCAGCCGTATGCTGAAAGGCAGTTACCTGCGTTCACAATGGACGGATCTCTTTTAGGAAATAAAACAAGAGGCGGGGGAGTAAGGAGAGGGTATTGCGGTAGAAGGAGGGTCACACGCCGTGAAACAAATGAGGCGAACTCTGGGTCCTAGAGTCTAAAGGACTTAGACTCTGGACGTGGCCAAATGTCTTAGTTACGTCTCGGGATAGCGAAAATTTAGTCTGGCGAGTCTTGGAAAACGAAGAAAAATGCGGAGAGAAGATTTTGTGTACGTGTGTGATTTAGAAGGTTGGGCGTAATTTTAATGACGCGCCTAAACATCGTAATTACTTTCTGGGATAATGAGGATTTAGTCTGGTAAGATTTGGAATGAAGAAGTATTGCTAGGAGGTCACACGCTTAAATACCTTGATTATCTTTTGACGAGAATTTAGTATGACTTTGCAACGAAGAAGAATACAAAGTGGGGATTTTATGTAATGTATTATGTTAGGTGTAATTGTAACGAATGTCTATTCGCAATTGTAGCATGTTGATGCGATTAGCATGCAATAAATATTTGTAGAAATGAAAATGCGTCATAAATATAATAATGATTTAATTTTCAATTTTTATTTTAATATCGCTTCAAATAACAATCAATATTTTTATATTGTTCATATTATATATTTTAAAATGTA
>KQ435815.1:359740-381728 GCA_001276565.1 Melipona quadrifasciata
AAAAGCCAGTTGGTCTAAGTCATTTCCTATTGAAAGTAGCAAACCTTCTATTGTCAAAACCTACAGCCAATGAAATAGTTTAGTTATTTTTAAATCTGTTACTCTATATATGTTCTTAAAATATTATAATGATTAAATTGAAACTCTACGCTTTTAAACTCTCTATATATTATACTTAAATTATACATAAATATCTTAATCATTTATTTCATTTTTTCCAGAAAAGAAATTTATATTTCTCCAGAAGTATACAGTACTTACATGAAATATACAATCCGGCATCAAAAGCCGATACGTTCTTCCAACTAATAGAATCGTAGCAGCAAAGTTATTCATAAAACGCGCATCACCGCGTTAACAGTTAATTGCGAAGCGTTGCCAATCACTCGCTGAGCTTCGCCCAAGTATAACCCAACGCCACGGCGTTGTAATTACACGACAAGAGTAAATAATCTACTCAAAACTCACACTGCTCAATTTTCAACTTCTGAGCGGTAATTATCCCCGGTAGAGTACCACGTTACGTTTAATCTCACGTCTCATTTTATCCCTAATCCACGGTTACAGTGATCCTGTGAGGTGAGGTGCGCGCGCACATCCTAACCTAAGCGTGGCATCACTGACACTATCGCTCCGCTAACAACCCGCTCCTGGCAGAAACTTATCCGGCGATTACCGTCGCTACGTTTGCCATGCGATAAGATCGTATCTCGGGGAGGCATACACTGTGAAATAACCGTGAGTATTCTACAGACAGATTTTGTAACACGAATCCACCTCGGAGACCTCGCCGCCGTCGTCTGTCGACGTGCTCTTTCACGTCTCTTTTTATTTCTTTCCCGACTCTACCTGGGATCGTTGCTTGTCTCCTCGATCGCGATCTACGGGATTCCTAAAGGAAGACTACCGGGTCTTGTGCACGCACACGTTTCTCGTCTTGTTCGCGGAGAGTCTCGCAGGCGGGATGGGTACACGACGATTTGAATTTCCTCGGGCGATCGGCGCGTCATCTGTCTGGCTTCACGTATGACTAAGCAATTCGATATCACGCTCGCGACAAGTCCTTTCGAATAAGTATGCATCTCTATTCGTATATACGGGGTGTCGTGTAACAGGATGGTAGGATCAAGGGGGATGATTCTAGATGGCAAAATAAGAATCGAATTTTTTTTTTTCTCACTCGAGACTTCGTTTTCAAGGAAATGGAGTTTGGAAATTTGTCAAGCATGTACTTGAGTTTGGTTTGTTCTGGAGTATTTTTATATTGATTTCAAAATGTTTCTTTTGCGTTAATTTTATGTTTTATGTTAATTGATGTTCATCCTATGTTTTTAGTATTAGTTTTTATTACTTGAAATGTTTCCGTTATTATGTTCATTATTTGTGTATCATCTTACGTTTTACATCGATTTTAATTACTCAAAATGTTTTTATGTTCATCCTCTGTGAATTTCAATGTTGTGTCCTACAATTATCAGATTTTTACAATGATAATCAAAAAGATTTTTCATAAAAAAGTTGTTTTATTTACTAAATATTGAAATGAATGCTATATTTTGGATATTTTATACATATTTGCCTATTGCACTTTCAATTTGCAGTAGCTAACAATAAGTCAATTTCTAACTAAATACATTTGCAGTCTACTTTCTTGGAAATTGAGTCTCAAATGAAAAAATTTTATTTTACATTCTTCTGTTTCTGTCTCTATCTTTTCTTTTTTTTTTTTTGTATAAATATATAGAATTACGATCAAGTATATTTAACCAACTTTCAAACCTGACTTTTTTAAAAATGAGGCCTTGCGAAAAATTTTATTCTACAAATATTTGTGGAGAAGTTTTATTACGCATTTTTTATTTATTTAATTTCCTTCCAATTACTTAATCTTATTCAATCTAGAATGAACCAAATATATACATACTTGACAAATTTAGTTAATTTTGGACAGAAGTAATTTACGGACACGTTGTTCTATGAAAATAAAAATAAAATCCCTTCGTTTTTAATGTAAGGAATTTTAAACATGTTTAGTTGAAAATTGGTTTAGTACACGTGTACTCGTTAAATTTTCAAATTTAATTTTCTAGGAAAGGAAATTTCAAAGTGAAAAAAATATATTATCATTAAAAATATTATTCTTCGTATTTATTAACTTATTTCTGCACGCAGGATCGTCCTAATAGTTACATGACACCCTGTATATACCCGTACATATTCGCATATCGCATAGAAGAAAAAGATGAACGACAAGGGTAGGAAATATTCAGGATCTGAAAATACGTATGGGCAGAAAGGAGTGAAAGTGGGAGAAAAACGATTGTGAAATCTGGTAGATGTAAAGCACGTCCCGAATGGACTGTCTTTTTTGGAGAATGTGAATCAGACGATATTTCCTAGTGAACGAACAGTCGTGTTATCGGATACGATTTCCCCGCGAGAATAATTTTAAGCAGTTTAAACGGCAGGATTTACGTTGAATGCGACAATTTATATCGAGCTTATGATATGAATGCAATTCCGCGACCATTTTCGAGATTAACTTTGAAATTTAGAGGTTCGAATATATTACTGTCACGTATTATTAGGCTTTTTAAATGTTTCCTTTCATATTTCGTCTATTGATATGATAGTTTAGAATTTTCATTTCATTACTTTCCGTTTCTTTCGTGATATTTAGTCATTTTATTTATTATTACATTTAAATGTTAAATGTATTATATTTATATATTTCATATTGTATTTGAATTGTACTTTTACATTCAAGTAAGTGTTATGTGATATTTATACTAATACACGAATATTTTTAATATTTATAAAATTAAAAATTGAATTGACACGACAAATTGAATTTTTGATAAATTGGGCGATAAATATATTAACTGTAAATATATGTTAAGCCATAATGTTCTTTTTTTTATTTTTTTCTAAAACGAAGTTAATATAACCGATTTGGTAAAAATTCAGGATGTGTTTTGGATATTTTTGAATACTAACTATCAGAGTTACAATAAAGATAGTTACTTAAAATTAAATAATTTTGAAAACATTAACGATGTTTCTTAAACATATTCTGATCTGTTAAAGATAAATACACATTTTCGATACTTTAATGTACTCTCCTGCTCAAAAATTTAGAACATGTTAAGATTTCAAAAAGAATGACTTTTTCAAATAAATAAATATTTTTTTACTTGGTGTTCCAAAGAGTATTCCAAATTTTTAAATGCAAGTACACACGATCAATTTATAGACTGTCAGATAATTCTTTCTTGTTTCAAATATTTAGTTACTGTTCATTAAATTGATGTGTCACGTACCGAGAAATTGTTGCGTGTTATAATCGTTATGGTATACATCAAATGGTGAAGGAAGCAACTACAGGATCGAGACTGTGTTATGAGTAAACTACCGGTTCGTTAGTACCGAACTGTATTGTATAGGGTGATGATTTGACAGACTGGAGGAGCTAATTTGTGGGGTGACGTATATAGTGTTGTGGCCAAGATATAATGTCGTGGTGAATTCTAGTAGCATCCAATAAGATGCAACAATTAAGTAATGTTAACAAGTAGAATATTGTAAGATTATTTAATAAAACGCAATAATCAGCCTACGAGTATTTGTGCAGATATTTCAAAAATTTTAAAATTAAAAAACTGACGGAATTTATATAATACTCGAAAATATAAAAGATATTCAATATGGGACATCAATTATAATATTTAGAGATCATAAAAGTACAGAATTGCATGAGCATCCAAGTGCTAATTAAACTGCGGATTTTTATGCATTTATGTGAGTAATTTACGATAAATGTATATAATATGCAAAAATATAAAAAATATCCAAAGTAAAATATTAATTATAATATATATTTAGCAAATGAAACAAATTTCTATTTAAATCTTTCTTAACGAAGATTTTAAAAATACAAAATTGCATAAACATCCACGATACGTTATTCTTATATTAAATTAAAATCGTTTGTGAGATCGCCCCCAATTTTCATTCATCGATATTTCTCTTCCTCCATTCTTTTATACTTATTTAAAATTTCATATTTTCCAATATATTTGATACTGTCCAATTAAGCTTAAAATTATTTGTCATTGATAAAGAATAATTGAATTCAATCTCCATAGTGCTTGAAAGATAAATTATATGAGAAGATGTACAAAAATGAGGAATTTAATAATGTAAGAATGTATAAAATATACATGATGTTAGCGCGCCCGGATGCGTGACGAGTTCTTAGTTTTAATTGTTGAGTGGACTGTATAGTTTTTATTGTCCTGATATGGGTGGGGCGGTAGCCCTCGGTATCGCTTTATGGAAGATGTCGCATTTACAAGGCTCGCGGTTTAATTGACGCTACGCCGATGAGGTTCGAGAAATCTTCTTTGACCCGGCACCTGTGGCTTACTCGAGACGACTTCGTATGACGAAATAGGCCGAATGTCTTCCGGGACCGAGGGAGAAGTATATATTTCCTCGGTGCCCCTACTCTCTAGGCCGGTCACGTGGCTGGTCGAAGGCTGGCGTAAACGTCATACACCGTACCCGTATATGGGTAAAAGGACGGTTATGTCCAGCCTTTGTTTTTACGCCGAGCCACGAAAGACGTTACGGCTTGTCCCTTTGTGGCTGACGCAATCCTAGCTCGCGACGGTTCCATACGCCACGACCCCGGTAGAGGGGGTCGGTGGCGGAAAACCGAGAACTCTCGCGAACACATGATAAGAAAAAAATATATAAAATATCCAAATTACTCCAAGAATTTAATTACTTCAAAACGCTCATTTGTGTAGGTTTCATTTTTTAAATTATATTTTATAAATATATGTAAATTATTTGTGCGAAACATAAATTAATTATTAATTCGTAAATTAATTACATTCAAGTATGTACAAACATGTAAATTATATTCATAAAAATGTTTTTCCTTTTAATTTTCATGCAGAAACATGTGTACTAAAAGTAATTTTAACCACATATGACGCTACGATCGAACTTATTTCGAGAGGAAATTTCCGAAAGGAAATTGCATTGTGTTCGTCTTTAAATAGCGAATGAAACGCCGTTTGCCTTTTCTCAGTATCTTATTTAAGAATATGAGATATGCTTTGCACGAACAACATCATGTTTGGAATAATAATTAAACTTATTTCCACTTCTAACTCCCGAAGGATTTTCGCA
Organism: Melipona quadrifasciata; assembly: GCA_001276565.1. Classification (NCBI taxonomy): domain Eukaryota; kingdom Metazoa; phylum Arthropoda; class Insecta; order Hymenoptera; family Apidae; genus Melipona; species Melipona quadrifasciata. Next base: position 364,940 of record KQ435815.1, read on the forward strand.
ATACGTTATGTTCATCCTTAAGTAACGTGTAAGAAATCTCTAATTAGATGCTAAAAGGAAGAGAAAAATAATAAGAAAAAATAATTATATTTTTATAACGATTCAATCGATTGGATTTCTCTTGTTCTGTTGCTGAAATTAAAAATCTAACATTCTGTGCGAGACGGAATAAAAGTAATGTTTAGAATAATGTAAAAATCAAGAAAATTTAATTTATAATATTCGTTACTTTCCACGTGGATTTCTTTTTAATTCTTATTACATGATACTTTCGATATAAACACACGTACTTGTACTTCATGTTGGTCAAATTTTCAGTCGTAAAATACCATCGCACGTTTTATGAAATTTGTAAAATATTACAAAGATTATGTCACGACTTTGGGTGTTTGCCTAAAATTTCTAACATTTTCAAATTGCATGTTTAATACGTATTTGGATGATATCGACTGTGAAATACATAAATCGGCCGCAGCTTAGAATGTCAGGTCAAGTGGATCGTGCGGAAATAGGTTCCAGGCCACACGCCCTAGCCGATTTGGACAATGGGACCTTATTTAACACTCCCTCTCTAGGAAAAGCGCACTCAGAGCATAATGGAACGATCTTATACCGAAAAAGCCAGGAATCAAGAAAGTGGATGTGAAAGAGAATTTCAAGCATGAAGTGGCAAATAAAATTCAGTTTATATGTTTACACATAACGATCACTCTAGATAGATCGTGCATGTTTGTGCAAAATTTTTATCATTAAAGAAATAAAACCTAAATAAAGATTGCAAGTATTGTGTTTCTGAATATTTTATACATTTTCGTATATTGAGTGTATTACGTGTATTTTTTCCATAAACGTATCTGTAGAAATCATACAGATCGATAACTTTATAAAATTAAATTTCGATCGACAACTTTATACATTAATCTTGACCAGAGACGACAGGAAAAAATCTTTAACTTTATATATCGCGCATAATAGATTATTTTATGGGACGTATTTAATATCATCAAGAAATATTACAAATATGATAAGGATATCTATTACTGACTCTTTCTCCGTTGAATGTAAAATTTGGCACAAGTTCATCCACAAAAATGAAGAATGGTTTGAGGTTTTCTTTTCATGTTATAATAAATAATTTATTTATCGTTTATTGTATCTTCTTAACATTTCATATTTCTCATTCTGATGAAAACGAACGAGATTAAACGATCGAAACTATGTCGTTTATTTTGGTTAGGCATCCTTGGAAATTAGGAGGAAGATTCGTCAGCTAATTCATTGACTTGCACTACTAGGAGCGCACGAACTTTATTACATTGATATTGACTGAATATTTTAAGCTTAAAATATCGTTAGGTTTCATCTTACACTTTCTATTTTGTTTATTTATTTAATACTCTACGCTTTATTTCATATTCTGCATTCTATTTACTTATTTAACATCTCATATAATTATATATTTAACAAATATTATACCTAGTAAAGAATTACTTTACATGCAACGTATAAAAAATATTAGGTATATTCTGTATGTTTTATATATTTTCTCATATTATTGCAGCTTATTTCTGATACAACAGTTACGTATAGGTAGTTTACGTAGTCTTGTAAAATAATCTCTTCCATGTTTGTCTACAAACGTTTTCTTTCTACAACTTTTTGGACATTTCGAGTTTTTTCGTCTTTTGTTTCTCTATCTGCAAAATCTTTTCTTTACCATCGTACAACCACGGACACAAAATACACGCCCGGTGTTTGCACGAATGGATTTTCTCCCAATTTTCCTCTCTCCGTACCTCCCTGTTTCTTCCCTTTATCAATTTCTGCAATCATTCTTCCATTTCAAGCGTTTAAAGTCAGCAACCTTCGAACGAGAGATAAATTTTACTTCACCGCTATAGAATTTATGTCCGGGACTGTTTCTAAATTTATTGTTAGTAAACCGTCGAGATTAAACAATTTCTTTTTCTTTCATTCACTTCATCGTATATTGATGCAATGCAATATTTATTTAGAAAGAACTGTTTCAAGATTAAACGTAAGTAAGAATTTATTAACGTTTGTATTACATTATTTCTATCTGAAATATAATAATTTGATTCGTTATATATAGATATAATACGGTATTTATTTAGAGAAGACAAAGAAAGAATTACTTGTATTATATTAGAATAAAAAATTTTATCGTATAATTTATATTATGATAAAATTAACAATTAGACATCTGTTATTTGTTACATCTGTAGCGGCCTAGGATTCCTCAAATACGGGATTCGAACACTCGACTAGCACAAGCCGCAAGTGGCTGCGCGCCTAGCGTCGATGTCCTACCGATCTTCGACGTTAAGCAGCAGAGTGTGCGGAACCCCGCTAGGATGGGTGCGAACCAGCCTAGTAGGTTTAGTTACAACAAGCGTCTGGGGTAAGGAGTCACACTGCCATCAGCCCCACTGATGATGAGTCTAGGGCAGTGACTCCGAGACGAAACGCAAAACTATCGTTCTCTTTCTCACTCTCTCCCACACGTCGTCACGACAGACCACCAGAGCCCGATCGAAAAGCCGAACAAGACAACGATCAAAATCACCGGCAGCGAGGAACTACTGCTGGTATCACTGGCGATTTGGAAAACGTTCTACGAAGTGCCGCGCACCGTGTAGTTGGGTGCCGGGAAACGGGGAGGCCCAACACTGAGTGCGGCGAACAGTGAGAGGAGGCCAATGACGTCGAGCCGCCTTTTTGTCACCGATATAGTGACGCGAATAGAGTACTTAGTCGACACTGGTTCGGACCTGTGCGTATTGCCACGTACGCGTGTTAACGGCCTAACCAAGATGTCGCCGTACGAAATGTAGCGGCCTAGGATTCCTCAAATACGGGATTCGAACACTCGACTAGCACAAGCCGCAAGTGGCTGCGCGCCTAGCGTCGATGTCCTACCGATCTTCGACGTTAAGCAGCAGAGTGTGCGGAACCCCGCTAGGATGGGTGCGAACCAGCCTAGTAGGTTTAGTTACAACAAGCGTCTGGGGTAAGGAGTCGCTGCCATCAGCCCCACTGATGAGTCTAGGCAGTGACTCCGAGACGAAACGCAAAACTATCGCTCTCACTCCCACTCCCTACCTAAAACCATCCGTCCTTCCACAGCATCCTTCAGAACCACCGTTACCTGACCTCCATAATAAATAACTTAAGTTCCCTTTACATCATAAACCTCATCTCATTTAAAGATTACTTTACAGAGAAAATTGTTAGAACTTGTTAGATAACAAATAGTTTAAACGAAATACGATGTTCTTTTTAGCTTCCCAATGTAATAACTTTCCAGTCAAACTTTCTTAATATTTCACATTAGTCAGAGATTAATTAGTTTCTCGAGTTCCCCCTACTTTTACATTTTATTAATTTTTCACTCTTTGAAGCTTGAATAATTAAAATTAGATGCGCTACAAACATTTTATCACGTAAAAAATTCGGTATAATATTTCATAAATGAAATATTCAATATTTATAAATGTTCTTGTACAAATACTTTTCCATAAATATCATTTTTCTCTTGCAATAATATCTTTTTGTTGCTATTAAACTATACCTATATCGAGTGATATTTTATTAGTCTCATATTTTATAAACATTCCTTTTTTCTTTAAAATAATCGTTGACTATATTTTTCTCCGTGAATATAACACTCCATGGAGTGATAATTTACTACTTCTTTTCTTTAAAGTAATCGTTTATAATATTACGTCGAATATTAATTTATTATTTTTATAAATATTCAATATGTTACAAACATTGTTTTCTTCTTTGAAATAACAGTAAATAATATTTTCTTGTTACTGTTACTATAATAACATTATTCTTCTATTTTTAGAAATATTCAATATTTTTTCAACTTTCCTTTCTCCCTTAAAATAATTTTTAATAACATCTGTTTATTACTATCGCATTATATTATATTAATTCATTACCATCACATTATATCAGGTTAATTTATTTTCTGTAGAATCGTTAAATCATTAGATGATTTGCCAGTGATCTAAAAACATCCAAGACTGACCTTAAACGTACTCTTACTTCTGCCGCTTCTTCAAAATTGTCACGTTTCATATCCCACACGTAGTGAATCTAGCTCTGAAGTTTCGGAATCGATATTTCAGGAAGAAAACTTGAAAGAACTAACGTTATCTTACAAAAACTTTCATAACGTTCCGTGATTTATTGCAGAACGTGGAAACGTAACATGAATGAAGAAAATATCGAACGGAACTGTGTATACCTACGTGTATAGATATACATAATAGGATTACTTCGCGCGAAAAGAGAAAGCTTTTGTTATTTCAATTGAAATTTTAGTAAAAATTACAAACTATTTGTAAATTCAAAATGCTTCAGGATATTGTTAGACGATAGCGAGATAAAGTAGAAATAGAGAAAACTTGAGAAAAATTTCAAACAATAAATTACACATAACATTAAAATTGTAATCTTTTGAAATTTATTTCGACGCAGAATATTTATTTACTTGCTGGGTAATATTTTATTGATAATTTGTACTATTGTCGAAGCAAAGACAGGAACAAGTTAAATTTCTAATTCATCATTTCTTTATATATTTAATTTTTCTTGGCTTTTAAACAGGGAAATTTGGATATTTAAATTTTGTTGGCAATTACTAACGAATTTGTACAATAAAATTATTGATTTTTCGAAATAACATTATAATTTAATTCAATTATATCTACAGTAGATGTATTTACTCTGTGTTTGAAAAATATATACGTCATCCTTTCCGTTTTAGTTACCGAATTAATAAAAGTAATTTTCAAAAAACAAATTGAACGAAATCTGTGTATAGGAAATTTTAATTAGACGCACTCTTAGTCAATTTGAGTTTTAAATGTATGAGAATTTATTGTTCGAATTTATTGTTCGAATTATAAACGAGAGTTTAAGTAAGATAATGAGTATATAGTAAATTCAGTTATTATAACATAATATAATATTCGATACACCTTGACGATCAGATTTTCGAAATTATTATTCATTTCGTTTCTCTTTGTGGCATTACAAATTAAAGCTAATTTGCAGAGACATGAGATTTAACGAATTGTTAATATTAATTAAAGAATCCAAATTACTCGACGAAATGGTATAATGTTAATCAAGTGATACAATGTTAAATACTAACATTATTTCATTCAGTTTATTTTTTTTTTCTCAGTTTCACTATTTGTTGTATTAAAATGGCTTAATTTAAATGTTTACATTCATTAACTCTTATTTAAGTTCCTAATGATCATTATAAACGTAAAAATTAGTAACAAATAAACACCAAGCATCAATCTAAAGATAAGCGATTAAGTCTTGTTTCTCAATCACAATAGAATCATTCATTTCATTTAGTTTATTTTTTTGTCACAGTTCCACTATTTGTTCTATTAAAATGGCTTAATTTAAATGTTTACATTCATTAACTCTTATTTAAGTTCCTAATGATCATTATAAACGTAAAAATTAGTAACAAATAAACACCAAGCATCAATCTAAAGATAAGCGATTAAGTCTTGTTTCTCAATCACAATAGAATCATTCATTTCATTTAGTTTATTTTTTTGTCACAGTTCCACTATTTGTTCTATTAAAATGGCTTAATTTAAATGTTTACATTCATTAACTCTTATTTAAGTTCCTAATGATCATTATAAGCGTAAAAAGCAGTAACAAATAAACACCAAGCATCAATCTAAAGATAAGCGATTAAGTCTTGTTTCTCAATCACAATAGAATCAATCTGTTAAGGACCATAATTCTTCAGAATTAGTTTGCTGGTTGTTACTCTATATTTAAATCTCACTCTTATATTTAAATAGTTTGGATAATAGTTTATAATCAGGTCTCCCATAAATTTCAATCAGTTTCGAGTAAGATGACTTGTTCCTGTACAACAGCAATTGCCATGTCATAAACCAAGTGCGAACCAGAAGTATCGTGCAAGCAACGAGGTGGTTTCCAAAATGTGGCGAGCTCGTCAGTCTCGTGGAATGGTAACGTGAAATTCTGGAAACTCGTTCATAGTTCCTAGTTGGTCTCAACATGTCCCCTGCGTGTTCTACTTGACACTATTCAAAGTTTTTTTTCAGAAGAGAAGAAGTCGAAAAGTCTCCTAGAAAAAGGTTCTAAGGAGGAAAGTCAATGATTCAGAGTCAACGATCAAGTTTCGAAGAGTCAAAAAAGAATAGACGATTAAAGTTCTCAAGAGTTTTCGGTCGGTTGTCAGTTGTAGCTAGTCAGTCTTGAGCTTAATTCATTTGGACAGAATTAGCTGTCATCTCTAGAGATCAGAAGCAATCAGGCTTCTAATCACTAAAGGTCAAACTTAAGCAAATTGGTGTGATAATCCAGCTCACGATCAAGCTGAAATCGTCGAAATGTTTGTTTTAATTTGAAACTCTTCCTCAAATCTTCTATAAATCAGCCCATCCATTTTCCAACGTGACTTTTACCCTGCCACTAGTAAACAAAACTACCAAACATATTAGTGATTAAACACAGTGATCATTTCACAGACGCTTTGTTCAACCTTTGGTCACTGCATAGCTGAACAAACGAGGCCTCATAAAAGTTCCACCATTGTCAGAGGCTTAAAACGCGGCGCACGCGATATGTCCGGATTTTGTAATTTCATTTAGCCACGAGCGGACTTGGCCGCGCCTCGTGATACGCCCGATGCAAAATCGTCGGCATATTTACACGTCAGTTTATCAGCCGGATCTATTCGGAAATAGCTGGAGGAACGCGGCACACGTAAAAGTAAAGACGGAAGGTTCGTGCGCCTATACTGCTACGTTCAAAAGTGTAAGGACATTTATTGTGGAATCCACGTTACTTAATGTATATTACCATCGTTAAATGATATTTGTTGCACAGATATAATTGGACACTTGGTGACTTCTACTAAAAGCTTCGTATTTTTGTTTCTCTACTATTAACTTTCTGCACTTTTTTGTTTTATATCCATTTCTAATAAAGAGCTGATTTACTACGTAAAATCTGTATAATTTCAATCGTATATTGCAAAATTTCAACAATAAACAGACACATGGAATCAGGCATACTTCATACTACCATCGTTGCATTAGCTATTCTTATAATTACTCTATTATTAGCTAGTCTTGTAATTATCACAATATTAGCTTTTTACCAATAAATTACCAATAAATTACCAATAAATTATAAATTAAAGCTACTCTTTTTACCTAATAATTATATTACCTAATATTTATATTAAAGAAATTCTATTTTATTGTACTATTTTACTAGAGAGATCTATTTTACTTAATATTTATATTAAAAAGATTCGTTTAAATTGTATTTTATAGATGCAATAATTTAAAAGTGTTCCTATTAATTGTTTGCACTTTCAAGTTTTCATGTTCATTTGTAATAAACAGCTGGCGTTTCATAAAATCTTTATAAATAACTTCAATGTTTATTTCATGAAACGTTCGTGAAACCTCAACGATGAACATACTGAACACTCACTTTACAATTATTACAATTATTGTATTATTGTGTTATTTAGCTAGCCTTACAACGTTACTTATTCTTTCTATCAATATTTGCAGATTAAAGAGTTTCATCTAAATTCATTTAATTTAAGTGTACCTTTGACCCGCAGGATGCAAACGAATGCAAACGGATGCAAACGGCGTGGCACGAGAAGCCTGCCAGGTGAGGAAAAGGCGTGCGAGTGCGTGGCACGGTTCCAACACACCGTAAACCAACGGGGATGGTGTTCGTGCTGCCGAGAAAATATTTCAACGAGATATATCTCGGCCGATTCCCCGAGGAACACGTGCAGCTAACTCAGGTGGATTAAGTTGCACAATGGCGGCGGAGGGTCTCGAGTGGGCAACAAATGGACACAATCAAGCCACGGCCGTTGTTATGAAACGCTCGCTTCCGTTAAGTTACCGAGATTATGGCAACTTCTTGTTGAACCTTCCATTCGTACACCGTCTTTATCTTGGAGGAATCCGTTTGTCTTTGCCGGGAATAAGAATTTCCCGCTAGGAGAAACGGCCACGGCGAGCTGAGTGGCTTAATAGAGAATGGGGTGGATGTCCCTATCTGCCAAGATTAGCAGAAATAAGATCGCGTTCTTGCGATCGTGATTTATCGCTGTCTTAGAGATGTTAGGCTGATTGTGATTAACTAACTGAGTGATTGGACGTAGTTTAACGTAATTGATTCTTATCATTTACGTTTTCAACTGAATTTGCATTTTGGTACCAAATTGACACAGTAGTGAAAGGTTTGTACACATATAGTGGAAAAGTGAATAGTCAAACGCCAATTCTTTCATCAACAGTGAATAAATCCAGTTTTTTTATTTAATATAAGATTCGCCCACAATTCTACTTTCATCTACGTACGCTGTCGTTCGAAAGTCTCAGGGTACTTTTATTTTTAATATTTTATAATATAATACAATATAATACATATTATCATAATACAATATATTGATACATTGACAGAGTCTTTGCTACATAAAATTTTACATTTATTATATTTATTAAACACAGCAAGTTATACTATAATACATACATTAATATTTCAAATATTGTAAATATTGTACTTATTGTATTATTTTTATTATACAAATGCTCATTCTAAGATTTCTGAGTGTAGATAGGTACAGATGTTCATTCTCACGTGAATCTTATCTTTCCTAATTTTTGTTTGACATTAATGCTCATCTTTTACATTTCCCCAAAATTCTATCAACCCATCAATAATCAAACCTTAACTTGAACCAGCTGCCTTTCATTCATGCTGAAGGCAGCAAGCTACCGAGGTAATCAACGTCTCTAAAAACGTGGATTCACATCGGCACGCTACAATACGTTCAAAACTATGGATGCCTATCTTTGAGAAAATGACGTATTGAATGTATGATCATGATATGGTACACAGCAATTGACCTTTTTTTATGGCGAATGGACCATTCCATAAATAACATCACTTTTCTCAAAGTTCAACCTATTAAAGTTTCCCTAAACAGTAGAAAATTTAATAGAAAAAGATGACAAGTGTAGAAAAAAATTCATCACCGATCGATATATAAAAAAATAACAATATACGAAAGCCAACAAACAAGAAGAATTGTCAATTATAAAAATCTTGAAAAACGAGAAATGACTGTAATAACAAATAAAAAAATAGAATTGTAAATTGATTAAAGAAAAACAAAAATTACAAATTTACATTTAACTTTTATATTAACTTAATATTAACGATCCCCTTAAGGGGATTGAATAGTATGAAAAGTGAATGCAGTTAAACAAACCTCTTTCATGATAATTTGTAACAATATTTGAGCTCCATTGTGGTAAAACGTTCTCCTTCCCTCGAATCTTGTTGTTTAGTAATTGAATTCGTAAGTTGGCCGAACCGCGGTATTACAGGTTACCTCATAAATCAGCCCGTCCAAGTCTACCAAACCGTCAGCCCCAACAATAGAACTCATTCCTTACGAACCAACACCTTCCCCGCTACACACAGAATCTCCAATTCGATAATTGCTTCGCTACCTGGCCAATTACATCACACTCTTTACGCTCTTGCGTAAATGTTCCATTAGGTCCGGATTTGTTATTCTAACTTCGAAAGCAATTCTACTCGTATTTGTCGTATTTCTTGCGTTTCCATTCAAAGAACTGAGAGAGTGCTCGATTAACATTAATCGATATTGATTTTATGTATAGAAACTTTCAGACGATTCCTAATAACGAATACAAAGCTATGGAAAATGTGTTTAGGATGTTTGAAATATTATATTTGAAGACTACGAAGAAATGTTTTGTTTAATAAAAGACGAAGGTCAGTTTGACTATTTTATACAGCGCTACATTTTCTTGATCTCGTAGTGTTATAGTAGATATTTTGAATACAATCATCTATTATATTGTACATGGTGGTCACTGAAAGACTGAATGATACAAAACAAAAATAACTTTTGCAACACATGTTTTTTCAATTTTTTATTATTTTATTTAGAAATGTAATTAATGGATTTTTTTCGGTATCATGTGTGAAAACTACAAAAAAACAAAAAGGAAATAAAAAAGATTGAAAATGAACAAGTCGTGACTTTCTGAAACCCTTCAGTTTTTCAGGGGCCATCCTGCATTATATTATACTTTCTGACGACTTTAAATTTCTCTCTTCTACATGTAGCGGCCTAGGATTCCTCAAATACGGGTTTCGAACACTCGACTAGCACAAGCCGCAAGTGGCTGCGCGCCTAGCGTCGATGTCCTACCAATCTTCGACGTTAAGCAGCAGAGTGTGTGGGAACCCCGCTAGGGATGGGTGAGTGCAAACCAGCCTAGTAGGTTTAGTTATAACAAGCGTCTGGGGTAAGGAGTCGCTGCCATCAGCCCCACTGAGATGAGTCTAGGCAGTGATTCCGAGAAGAAACGCAAAACTATCGCTTTCTCTCTCTCACTCCCACTCCTTACCCAATCCTTTCCATTCGTCCTTCCACAGCATCCTATTCATCCATCATAACTTTCGTTCCCTTTATACATATACAGAGGACTACTTCAGATTTAAACAACTCCGTCAATAAAAGTTAATATAACAGTAATAATTTTCTTGTAGATGGTTCGAAGATTTTAAGGTCACCTCAAGTACTTACGTAACGTATGTTTTTCGTATGTCTTTATATTTATGATGATTTAAGTGATCATTTAAGTGATCCACCCTACGACAAAATATGTACAATGATAACAGATGTTGCAATTAATACAAACTTGAATTGAAAACTTTCCAGTTTTATTTCGGCTTTGAAAAATTGACAATAGTATATTTATACAACAATATTAATAATAATCTACAATAATCTTAAAACTTAATAATAATATATAATAATCCAACATCTTATGTTATTGATAACAACGTAAAAATTCGGTAAATATAATGGAAAAAGTAAAAGAGAAATATAGCAAAATTGGTAGTATTAATAAATTTCAACGAGAATCTCTTATTGTGTATATCTTGTGAAAAGAAAAGATACGAGCATATCTGACAAATCTTTTCGCAAAATAATGAAGTATCGATCTGCAAAGCGAAAATAAGAGAATTAAGAATTAATATAACGAAAAGAGGATTTAAAGTAAAATAATGGAGGACAGAGTGCTTTTTAACCCTCCAGTCGCGAACGACGCCAAATTCCCGTTTCACTTACACATTCTCTTAATTTTCAGAGGGTCGCATTATTGTCGCGTCGTGTTGCAATTTTCAGAACGAATTTTAATAAAAAAAACAATTTTATATTTTCTCCATTTATTTTCATTTTTTCTATTTCTTTTTTTTTTTTTTTTTTTTTTTAAATTAATTTTTTATTAAATTGAAAGTTTCTTTACCATAAATTTATGCAAAATGTAAATTATTCCCACGAAAACTTGTCTGTAGAAATTTTTGCAATTAATAACTGGCAAGATTAGGTTAAAATGCGTAAAGTAAAGGTTAATTATTTATTAATGAATTGTGAAACGTAGCTTTTATTCCGCGTTTCCTAAAGATACAATACTATAATATTGTATTTAATTGTTATTGTGATATGTCGTTTAAAAGTTCTACACACACCTGTGGATATTCACAAAATTTCTGAAGAATTCGTTAACAAATTACCTGCATCACATGCATGAATATTACTGTATTTATATTCAAGTAGCATTCATATTTTTTGGATACATCGTTGTATTTATATATAAATATTACTCTTCAGCTTTCTCGTCTATAATTTTTTACTCAAATCATAATCTACTATATCAATTATGTATAAAAGAATTATAGAGATTATAAAGTCCAAGATGTTGTAAGTATTAATAATAAAGAATTTAAATGTGCGGGACAGAAGATTTAAAAGATATAATTAATAAATATTGAGGAAATGCAGTAAAACTCCATTTATTTGGACTGAATTTCAATGTCTAATTGATACAAAAATATCACTGTATATCTGTTAAAAGAAAAGTAATTGTTATAATTTACTATACTGTGGTAATTTGTTCTTCGATAAACTCTTATAAACAAAGTTTTACTGTAATAATTATTAATATAAACAAACAAATTGAATTATAATATATAAATTTGATTATATACGAATTAAATAAAAATTGACATAACATATAACAAATTACTATCGTCAGCATGTTAAAAAGAATTATCTAATTATAGACTATATTTAACAGAATAGAAAAGTATATTCATTGTCAAACAAATGAACTCTATAGAAGATTTATAAAGATTTATAAAGAGAACGAGATAAATTGGAAAAAATATTACACTGTATGTGGGACTCTATTTTCACTTGGAAAGCTAATTTAAGGACGAAACAAAAACACATTTGACGGGGAGCGGCAGGACCCTGGAGAACTTTAAATTAGTCAAATCTAATTTACGGATTTGCGAGCGTGCATACACGCGTGCTCCAAAAATTTTCACATTTATAATACAGTATGTATTATAAATAGCTTTGCCATAGAGCGAATAATTAAAAATTATTATGTTTTAAACACGTAACACTAATTATAAAGGCAAATCATAATAATAAAAAGTTAATAACAAATAATTAGATAAAAATTAGTAAAAAAAAATGCAAATTATTAAACTGTGTTTATTAAATTAATTTTTATGTATTCATGTGAAATTAAAAAATTTGGTAATGCATTGAATATACGTACAGCTATGTTACATAAGAATATATGCATGTATACTATTTTAAATATAACACAGCGGAACCTCTCTTATGTGAATTTCTGTTTTCTATTCGAGTATTATATTATCGGGATGAAATGCCTGTTGTTAATTAGAAACATATTCGCTATTAACAAATATTTTGATAATATTAAATTCGGATATATACATGAAATTAATTTTCCTTTTCTCTATGTTTGCAACATATCGAAAGCGATCTAATGAAAAATTAAAATATTACAGATAACTTAATGCCGGGAATGAAAGATTAAAATGATTAAAGTGACCATACAATTTACAGGAAACAAACGCAAGAACAAAGTTACAAAATTTATCAATTTGGAATTAAAAATTCCAACGTTCATAAATTTGTTCCGACGTTGTAATAAATCCAAATGAACAAATTCAATAAAATTCAATAATGAAACATAAAAAGAAAAAAATGAACAAATATCTATATCGAAAAGTTAACCTCGTCAAAAATAAAATCTCTCTTACTAAATTTAAAGAAAACGTTACGCAAACGTATCATAAATCGTGCTGACATTATCAAATAAGATGTAAAATTAATTATAAAAATTGCCCAAGTGCAAAAGTGCGAGTGATTCAACGTGCACAACAAATTGCAAGCAAAAGAGTAGAAAACCACTCAGTTCGATCACGTCAGTTTAGTATTAACCCCTTGCGTTGACAACTGATTCGCGGACCATAACGAGTGACCGAACCGTATACGATAATTCGTCGCTTTCTTTTTTTTTTTTTTGAACCCGTCGGTATGATATCACTGGATAGAAATTATTAAGAAGTAATAAACTTGTAGCGACTAGCAGATGTCGGAGAAAGTTGTTCTCACGACAAGAAAAGCCAGGAGACTTTACGACTCACGTGCCGGATATGCTATTGAATTGCGAAAGCCAAGTTTTGTTCTTACGGTGCATAGGACAACAAGTAATAGTAATACGGCTAGAATAGCATCTGTGAGCGTCGTTGATTCTAGGATTCCCAAGGGCTCACACGCAGGCCTGAGAAGCACGTGATAGTAATAAACCAAGGTCCGGAAGAAATCTCACTACGTCAGCAGAAACTTAAGAAACAGTCCCCGAAGAAATTGCAGCCGCACTCTAGGGAAAGCGCGTTACGAACGCAAAGAGTAGGCAGTGCAATTTTCCGGCAGCCTAACTGACTAAAGCCGAAAAACGCTTAGCCAATTAGAAATGACGAGCAAGAAAAAGTAGAAACTCGCTCGTCGTCAAGCGAACCAGTGAATTGTAAGTGTGTGTAAATAAAGTTGCGAAGAAAAAATCTAAACACTGTTTCGTGCAAATCAACATCTCCCGCAAACTTATCATTTGTTTTGCCTGGGTTACATTTAAACATACAAAATTCTCGACGTGCGTGGCACGTCGTTTCAGCGCAAGAGGTTAAGAAACGAAATCCTGGAAACCGTGGTCCTCGAAATTCCCAATAACGCGACGTTGTTCCCGAACCCGTGATGGAATCGGAGACGGAGGGGAATCCATCAAGCGTTTTACGCAAATTCCCTCTATAAGTACGTACTGATCGGACTACGGGATCGGGTCACGGAGCGATCTGTCAATTTAGCAGCGAGATCGCAAGCGCGAGGAAAAGTCCGGAAAGACTCGTGGCCCGGATTCCTCCGTCCCGCGGGACTCGGGACGACATATGGGAAAGAGGGTAGGGTGGGAAGATGGGTTACGGGTTCCATTTGGGTGGGGGAGAGGGAGGTGGTGTCGATGGCTGCCTCTTCTGCCTCTGGTGCTAAGTAGAAAATCATGTCTGCCGTATGAACGGGCAGCCGCCACTGGCACTCGCTGCAGACTACTAATGTCTGGGGGAGTGGCTGCATCTTAAATGTGTGCCCGGGACCAAGTTAGACGACGCCTGATGCATTTCGCGAAGTTACATCAAGGTAACGTGAACGCGGGCCGTTTAATTCGAATTAGCAATTCCGATTGACGCCGCTCTATGGATGGGTATAATCTACCGAATGTCTTCTTACTTACGCGTTTCATCGTGTTAGACTGAACTTTCTCTGGGGGAGTGTGTTGCAACCGCGGCGTGTTCCTCGAATTCGCGTCTGAGCGGTAAGAAAGGCCTCGGGATACTCGAGCGCCTCCTCGGTGATATTTCCAATTAGACTCTGTACTCTAAAACTCTGCCTGTTTTCGTACAGAGTTTTTTTTTTTTGGAAAATAAATAAGCAAGCCGATCGACTGATTCTTTAACGCACATGATGACATCACAATACGATGTGATTTTATTATTCGTTGAAGATCGTAAGGCTTCGACTTCGCGAATCGTGGTATTTTGCTCACGTTCGTTCGAGAAGGAACCACATGTCGTTATAACCGAATTATATTATAATCAAAACAAAAAAAGAGCTAGGGACAACGATTATTTTGTCTTTAATTGACAAGTAACGAAAACTTGTTTCGTTGCCAGTAACCATTATTAACGAAGGAAAATTTATTTTGCTTACTCGTGAGAGAAAACTGTATTTTAGTTATCAAAATTTTGCTTGTAATAATTGTCAGGGAGGAAAATTTATTCTGGTGCTCTCTGTTCGTTCACTTCTACGAGATTCGAATAGTAATTCCGCGATATTTAAAATGTTTTGGTACGGTTGCGGAGAATTGTTCCATCGAAATAAAATAATATTTCACACTGTTACGAGCAAAGTTATTCTCGTTGATAATGGAATTCTCTGTTATTGATAACAGTTATAATGATACAAAATTTTTGATCACTTGTAATCGTTATTTACAAACAAAATTGAAACTTTGTTTAAACTGTGTGCTCTTTTAATAAATTTCGTAATTAATACAAAATTTAATGTTTGTAATTAATATCTTCAACTTAAATAATAAACAAGTTTCTGTTACTGACGTTTGGTATAAAACTATGGGACTATTTTTGGTCTACTCTACTTATGACGTCGCATGCTCTAACATTTTTATTTAATTAGCACAGACATTTATTATTTTTTCATAAAAATGTACGTCTTCATTTTAGGCAGGTCAAATCGTCAGTAAAAGGATACAGCATGGTATTTCAGTTTTTTATTGCTCGAATTGTGGAAATAGAATTGAATAATGTATATGTAGAGGTAATACATAATCAGTTGGGAACAACAAACATTTACGCAATTACTACGATCTGAATACGGTACAGTGAGTAATTGAGCGACTAATTAATGATCAAGCAGGATTCCAAATGTTCTAACACAAAGCGGATATCTGATACGTTGTCTGTTGGTGATGATAATAAAAATCGTTCTTGATGTAAGTAAGAATGTATTTTTTCATGAGCTGAAATAGAAAAAAATACACGTTTCCTAGATAAAAAATGCCAATGACTTTGAAGAAAAAATTAAAAAATGATATTGTTAAAGAAATAGTTTTTCCATCCGATTCGTCTTTTCAAGCAGTTTAAGTTACGTTGAAAACGATTTTCGTACTAATAGAGAAGATATTCATGTACCTGACACATCTACATGTACATGTTCTTAATTTCTTTTGATATCATTGTAATTTGGAAAGAAATTATTCGTACACGCTGTGTTACATTTCAAACAATAATAAAATCTGAATTAAAATTCAACGAGGAAGATTTATTTAAAAAATTTAAGTTGTAGCAGCAAAAGAATTTTAAAAATTTGAATAAACTTTAGCATGTTACGATTCTTTATAATACAGATTGATGAATGAACAGAATATGTCTAATATAATTATTCTGACAGACATTCTAAGATCACGAACAAATAAATAAAACGATTGTAACTAATAAATTAGGAATAATGAACTATATAATAAACTATATAATAAAGTTCTATTTAGCGTTTTAGTTTTTATTATCGCTATCATTATCTTCTGTTACTAAAATTTTTAGCAATAAAATGATAAAACGATACAACTCAAAAATGGAAATCTCCAAAGCTTCATTCAAAAATTTAATAAATTATGGTAAAAGAAGAATTTTTAAAATACTGTGCAATCATTTC
>KQ435815.1:406268-430578 GCA_001276565.1 Melipona quadrifasciata
AAATGCTAAAATAACGTTTAAAGATTATTATCTGTTTATTTACATTAGCGATTTTTATTACGTCGTACAATTACACGTATGATAAAATTAATTCCTGCGTTATTCGATATATAATAAATAATAATAAATACCAATGTTACACAAATATTATTTTATAAACCAATATTTTTAGCGTATCAATATTTAACAAGGTATAAATATCCTGAGCGCATCAAGAATTGTCAAATATTTGTATTGTAAACAACGAGCTATGCCTGAATCCGAATCGAACGAACGATTCGATTAATAGATCGAAAATTAATTGCTTCGTCAATTGCCGCGAATATTAATACTTTGAATATTTTATTAGCACTACAATCGAGATTGAACTTTAAATTAGTTGAAACTATTCAGTGAAAATTTAAATTGCTGTTTCCAAGTTTTCCTGACTGATTATTATATAGTTTTTCGTTAATAGTTAGAATCCAGAATAGGTTTGATACACAAGCGACTGGCCACACGCTGCTGGAAAAATTCATAAACTTCTTTAGACTGGACAGAACTTTCCCTGGCTTATTTAAATTTCAACAAGAACGCGCTTGGAAATGGATTAACAAACCGTAGAATAAGAATGAAATAATTAGGAAAATGTGAGAAATTTTTCCTCGATCCTTTGAAGGAATATTTTATTGGAGCTTAAAGAGAGAACTCTTTGTATCGAACTTTAGACGAGGGAAAACTTTCCTCCGGAGTTTTCTCCTGGATTTCGAAGAACGTTTCCTCTGAGACGAACTCTTTGCTGCAAGTCTCAATTAATTTATTAACATGTATGTATTTGTATTGACAAACAAGCATGATCAAAGTTCCGTAAACTGTTTGCAACTACTTCACTTATTATATTTATTTTTTTCCTCTTTCTTTCCACTTTGTGCATTCAGAAACGACATTAATAAACATCATAATTATACTCATTAGCCATGTTACAAATGCAATATATTCGAACCGACAGAAAGGGAGACAGAAATGTTCAATTAATAAAATTTTCGAACAAAGGAATATTTAATATTTATATCTGAGTCTCTCAAAAATCACATTTTACTAATTTCCCAAATTCATCGCACAAATATACAATTAATATCTTTCTGTCCGTGACTGTACACTTGACGAATATCTTGAAACTCGATTCTCTCGAAAACGAAGCCTTAGATCGAATAATTTCATTCTTTTCATCGAAGAGAAAAAGGGGAAATACGAGGAAGAAAGCGAGAGCAGTTATGAATGCACTTGCACAAAATGGCCGTCCACGAGCAAAGGCCAGCTTCGACGAAGGCGCACTTCGCTTCTTCGACTTTTGCCGATTTATCCGAAGTAAAAAGAAAAAGAGAGAGAGAGAGAGAAAGAAACGCGGAAAAACGGCACAAAGAAAGTTCATCGTCGATGGACAGAAAAAACAATGAGGCAGCGACAAAAGCCCCGGCCTTTTTTTCAGACGCGCGGTTTAGGTTAGGTTTCGTTCTGGAAATTCGTCGATGATTACCAGGACTTCTTAATTAACCGTCGCTGATTGAGGAGCCTGCCATACCGTTCGCGGCGCAACGGCGATAATTAGGGGAGCTCGTCAGCCAGCCGGAATTTTTAATTGGCCGAATACTGCCGGAACAATTTCTTTTCGCTGTGGATCGAAGGGATGCCGGGAACAACGAAATCAAAACTTAGTTACTCCGCCGAGAAAGTTAAATCGCCGACGGAAGGCGGGATTGCACGGCGTTTTTTCGTTCTCTGAGAACTCGGCGAATTGAAATATTGCTTTTCTCTCTGTTGCATGGAAGTTTAAACGGAGAAAAGAGAATGTATCGTCAGATGGGTCTTTGGGTTCCAAAAACTATTAGTTTTAAATTCACTGAATCAACCTATCAATAACGCAGTAACATTACGATAACACAAATAACATTTTTAAAGCACAGAAATTGATATTTTTGAAATTTATTGGCTCGTCGAGTAGTGCAAGTTCTTTGCAGAGTTATGTTTAAAACGATAGAAATTATTATTGTGGACGTTTCGTAAGACCGGAATTTTAGAGAACTTTGACATTTTTGTTTTCATTAAATTCCTTCACTTTTATTAAAAAGTACAAAAGATCGAGGAAGGGCAAATTTTCAAATTCAATTTCCTCGAAAACGAAGACTCAAAAATAAACAGACACTGTCCTTTCTTTTCGATTTACTTTGAATGTAAAGTCACACCCTGTTCGATTTTGAAAACATCCTGCATTGTTGATGAAAATCCAAATAAATTTTTCATACAAATAATACAGACAATAATTGGTTAAATAAACAGTAATAAAACAATAGTAATAATTCGTAACAAATTAACAACATGCACAATATAATTTCAACAGTAATAAAAATATGTAAAAGCAGTGATCAATAAAATGGACATGTAAACAATGTTTCACTCAAACCAAACGATATATTTCGATATATTCATTAATTCTTTATAAAATTTAACAACTGTTCATACATTGTTCAATGAATAATAATTTCGTACTTATCCGAATAAATTTATATCAAAATCTTTCAAAATTTACACAATAGCCAATTTATATTAGAAATTTGAGGTCTCAACTTAGAGACCTTGAATAGATAGACGAGTACATGTTTCAATGGAAAATTACGTGAAAACGATAAATTGATTATACACGAGTGAAAATTAAACTCCAAGTAGGAAGCAATATTAATTTTAGTATAAATATAAATACGTTAATTTTATATAATTGCCGAAACGGTACAAATAAGTACAATGCGTGACAGCATAGTATAATTAAATGTTGCGTCGGATATCACTGCACAATTCGCGGAACGAAGTGCCACTTCAAAATTGCAGTCGTTATTCTTGCGACACGTGTGCGAACATTTTATGATAAATTTATCGCAAAAATATGTGCACTTTGAAGTGATATTCTGTCGTAAATTTATCGTAAAATTTTGTATTATTCAAAATCCAATATTTTATAATACGCTTCTGCAGAATATTCGTTTTAACTGCACGTCTGTATTTATTAAAAAAAAAATTACGTTAAATTGAAATGAAATTTCATTAAATTGATTTAAGTTGAAAATTAAATTATGAAATTTAAGAAAAAAAGCACAAAGTATATAAGCTTTATATGCACAGTTGTAAGAACAAACATTGCAAACATTTAAAATCTTTGTTTCAAGTATTCGAAATTTGCAGATATACGTAAATATTCAAGGTTTTCCTAAAATAGTTTTATAAAGTTCGAATTGTGACTAAAGCTTATTTATTCAGGAAAGTTTGTGTCGTAGAATTAGTTTGTCATCAAAAGTCTTAAAAATCTAAAAAAATTAATTTCCTTGCACGTATATATTATAATATATTGCATAAAAATAGATTTCTCGTACGAATACAGATTTTTTAAAATGAAAATCAAATTGACATTGTGTATTCCGCTGCTAACAGGTAAAAAAACAAACGAAAAGACGAGGTGATATGTAGCTTGCAAAATCTATGAATACACGCTTCAACAGTTTTTATTTCTATTGCCCGAGAAACTCCATAAACGAATAATTTGCAAAGAGAAAGAATTTCGCTCCGTGTCTTGCAAGTTTGAGTGAAATCCCCCGAACGCGGAGCTCACCTTCTTGTAAGTTATCATGTACCAACTACTTTGTAATGGTATTACGGAAAGTTAACGCATTTATCGAGTAAAGTTTCACAGAAACGATACCGTGTGCTGATTTAATATTACATTAGCGTATATAAGAAAACTCAAGTATTTTATGTTTGTTGAGTACACGCAATCTTTCCAAGTTATACACTAGTAAAAAAGTTATCCCGTACTTCACAGAGCATCTACCGTTCCATCCTATGAAGTAAATAGAGTCTGGAAATTCGAGACGAATTTTTCTTGTTTAAAAATTCTGTTTGACCTACTTGTTGCTGAAGGCGACCTTTTTTTTTTGTTTACAAAAATAAATCGTTACGAAATGTACAGATATATCTGTTAACTGATTATAGTGAGAACAAAGAGTGCGAAAGTTGTAATTTGAAGATGCAGAAAAATATTCCTTTGAATAATATACAGTAAATAATCTACTTTATCTAAATTACGCAAAAATTACGTAAAAATAAAATATTTCATTAATCGCAATAAGTTTTCAAAATAATATTTTGTTTGAAAGATGTTGAAAATATTTATATCTTGAGATGTTTCATTTATTTTAATTACTTTAAATATTACTGGAAATATATAATGATATGTATTCAACATTGTTAATAAGTTAAGATTGCGATTATGAGTAAACTAACATATTGTGTAGAATACAATGTCGAATCTACTTGTTATATTTAAATTAAAACAATCTTCTAAAACACGATAAAATATGTTGACAAATTGTAATATTTATATTCGATAAATCTTAATAAATAAGTAAATAAGTATTACATTAAGAAACTTTAAAGATAGACAAAAAAATTGTCAAATTGTATTTCGTATTAATCCTTGATTTTCTCTCCAAATTTTTTAGATAAGCATTAATTATGATAATTATAACATCATATTGGATGTAAAGTATGTGATTTATACGCTCTAATTTTCAAACTGGAGAATTTAAGTGAATCGCGTGGTAATTTTTCTTTTTCCAAACCGCAATCATAATTCGTACCACGAGTTTGATTCGACATTTTAAAGCAAGGATCAAAGACTTAGCAATAATTTATAAATACTTTAATTTTTTGAAATTTCATAAAGAAGAAATAGTAATAAAAAAAAATACAACGAATACTTGGAATCAACTTTCATAAATATAATATAAAAAAAAAAAAAAAATTCGACAATGTAAATTGATTGAAAAAGAAAGAAGCGTTGCGTTTGTCCTTAACTTTAACCTCTTGCGGTGGCGGACCATAACGAGTGACCGAACCGTATACAATAATTCGTCGCTTTCTTTTTCTTTTGAACTCGTCGGTATGATACCACTAGATAGAAATTATTAAGAAGTAATAAATTTATCATTTGTTTTGCCTGAGGGTTACATTTAAATATACTTAAAACTGAGAAAATGTTGCAATTTGGGACAAAAAATTCTCGACGTGCGTGGAACGTCATTCCAACGCTAGAGGTTAATACGTTTTAGTAAACGATTCGTTACACTCCCTCGAACAAATTGACGACCGTATAGATTGTTCAGTTTGATTTACCCTCGACGAAACTTGCGACTCGTACGTGACACATCCTGGAGTAGAAAACTCCAACAATGGCAACGAGTCTTAGACACAGCCAAGCGGAGAATAAACTTTCGAGCGAATTTCACGAATGCACGGCGAATCGAACGTTCTCCATCTGAGCTTTTGTGCTCGCTGTATTAATGACAATGGATGCTTTCTCATAAGTCTCCTCCTTGCAAGTTCGCCCTAACCGGGGATCCTGCCTCAGACACTCGTCACCCGATTTATTTCCTCGACGACCGCGTTGCAGGTTACGCGCGAGACTTGTCGAATTGGATTTGCGCCGAAAGGATCCACGCGCAGACGTCAAGAACTTCTCGCTTCCCTACTTCCCCCGTATTCGTACGCCGTTATCCTGCCAACTGCAGCCGGCAGCGATACACCTACCCTACCTAGGATCCTACAATTCTCTCGGCGATTCCCTTCTATTCCGTATCTCCGACTCTTGACACCGCGGATTTATCGCGCGAGAACACTCTACTACACTTATTGATACATCTGCCCGCCAACTTCCTTTCGCGAATGCCGTGGCAAATACAATAATCGTGGCACAGTATACTGTTTTCTTTCTTTTTGTTGTTGTTCTTATCGTGTCCTCTGTTGCTTTCGATTTGGATAGCCATTGGATATTCGAGGATTTGAATTTCTGAAGTTCACGAGTGATTTGATTTTTAAAAAAAATCAAATGAAGTTACAACTTTTTCAAAATGGTGGTTATTTTAAAGATGTTGTTTTTCACACATAATACTGAAGAAAACCCATTGATTATATTTCCAAATAAAATAATAAAAAATTTAAGAAACATGTGTTTGTAAAAGTTATTTCCGTTTTATATCATTCAGTCTTTTAGTGACCACCCTATATAATGCACGAAGATTTATGTTATTGTTTTATTATAGCGAACTTTGCTCAGGAATCATGTATACAATTTCGTTTACAATGGACTTTAGTACGTTTTCTTAGATGCAAAGTTTTTAAACGACGTTATCTTTCGTTATTGTTAGTTTTGATTTGGGTAGATATTAAACATTGAGGTATATTTGAAGATTTGAATAGTATAACACGAGAAATGTAATTTAATTTTTATGTACAAGTATGGAATACTTTCATTAGATTTATTGCATAATATGATCGCTGAAGATTTTAAATCTTTTTACAGTTTGAATTTTTAGCACTTCATTTAATTCTCTAGTATTAAATAATTCTTTAATATTAAATACAAAAATTTCCCAATGCGAAAACTTTTCTTTTCATTACATCCCTTGTTATTTTTGACTAGATATTGGAAATTGGAAAAATTTGGAGATTCGAGCAGATAATACCAGAGATATAATATAATATATAGCACTCTACATATTATGGACATATATAATATTATTCTCGCTAGATTTATCAAAGTATAATATAATGCATGAAGCAATGAAAAAAATACTTTTATTTTATGAATTTTAATTGTGAATTATAAGCACTTAATAAATAATAGTTCAAGTTTTAATATTTCATTATTATTAAACGCAAAATTTTTAGCCAGAAATAAAATAATATTACTTATAATAAGAAATAAAAAATTGAACAAAAATAATCTAAAACTTTCTAAGAATACCATAAAAATTTTAGTAAAATAATAAAAAAAAAGAACCTCTGTATATAACTCCTGTCATTAGATATAATTGTTAATTAAAGTATCACAACTTAATATTTCGAATTGTTATTTGATGTTAATGTCACTGACATTAGAAACAGGAAGACATTTTACCATAATTAAAGTATGTTATTATAAATTATTACAACGTAAATTTGCTCAAATACACTTTGATCAATCATTGCATGTCCGCATTCGCATGAGCTCGTACTCTCTCTAACACGACACCCATGCAAATTATATTTAATTACATTTAATAATCGATAATCAAATACAAAAATATATAAATTAGTGATGAATAATACAACACAAATGCCAACTGTCACTATTATTCATACAGTAGCTACTGATTTGCAATTACGTTGTAGCTTTGATATTATACGTCAAACACTTGTATTTTATGTATTCGTAGTTTACAATCTGCCAATAATTAACGCGAGTTCTGACAGTGAAAATTTGTTCAAACATTGAAAATCGGAGCAATAAAATTTCGGAACTTCTAAATTCAAAATAAAATAAAGTATTAGATAATGGTACAACTATATAATATTACATATTATAATCGTTCGTAGTATCGTAGAATTCCATTTGAATTCGAAATAACAATTTCCAAGTTAAAAACAGAACAAGACGTCGGCCAAAGAGCAATTAAAATATCAGAGTAATAAAATTTTTAAATTTCTGAGCTAAATGCAAGATATCGATGTATATGAGTTAAAATATTAATTTGATATTTCCACATACATTTCTAAATAGGAAACACAAAATTCAATGATTAATTTTGAAGAACATATTACCCATAAATTATTGTTTCAAGATTAATTATTTTCCTCTTTATTTTCGATTGCGATAAAATACAACATATTTTACGATGAAAGTTATTAAATATTCATATTTATTTTCACTCGAGTAATTAATTTGTGCACAAACATAAACATAATTGATGCATCTCTGTCAGTTTCATCCGGTTATTCGTTGGCTTACGTAAAATTTTAATACTTTATAGATTCGAAATAACTGTTTTGCAAAAAAATGTTTAATTAATATTTAATTTTTAAAAAATATCATTAGGATGTTTACACGTCTTCAAAGATTGTTACTTTCACATAAGATCTGTTCGATCAGTGATGTAATGATTATTTTGTTTCGTTGTCATTTAAAAATGGATTAAATAGCTTATTTCGCATTTTTACATTTCACAAGATAATAACACATTTCATAAAACACTTTTGTATTTTACACTTGCGTTTCGTTTATCATACGTGTATTTTTAAATTATATAAATTATTTAACAGCCACTCGTGACAGAAATTCCCAAATATTGAAATCATTGATATTCTGTAATTTCTTAATCAATATTCATATTCCATGTTCCAATATTAATAATATACTAAATGGCATTATCAAATATGGCATTTCAAATGTAAATCCAAAACTGTGATAATTTCTACTGTCCCATGTGAGAAGTCTGTTACCTACCTAACTTTTCACTCAAACATTCAATAATTTACATGTAGGATTCAAGCGAAACCGGAACTTCAAACCAATAGTACTGAGTATGAAATTTTATTGCATTAAAAACTGTAAAAACTCAAATTCATAATTTTATAAAATTTATACAACAGAGGTTATATATATATATATATATACGTACATACAGATATGAATTATAAATATACAAATATAAATTATACGTATTAATTCAAAATGTTAGACCGAAAGATAAATGAATTTAATATGATTGGTATAACAAAAATAAAACGAAAATGCACTTGTTCGCTTTGTGATACGTAAATAAATAAAATGAAGAATTTTTGACATACACTTATTTCACAGATATTTTATTTTAACTCATCAAGGACCAAACAGTTATTTATGACACTGTAACAAATATATTAAATTTCGCTAAATATTAAAATTATAAAATCCACGTAAAAGACGTAATGATGAAAGAATATCAAACGAACCCTCAAATCTTCCTCTCGATAGTATTAAAAATGTGGTACAAACTGTACGAGAAGAATTACAAATGAAAATACCGCGTCGTCCACAACATATTAAAAATAT
Organism: Melipona quadrifasciata; assembly: GCA_001276565.1. Classification (NCBI taxonomy): domain Eukaryota; kingdom Metazoa; phylum Arthropoda; class Insecta; order Hymenoptera; family Apidae; genus Melipona; species Melipona quadrifasciata. The sequence continues at coordinate 415,204 of KQ435815.1, forward strand.
ACATACAAGATAAAAACATCGGTCCGAAAATATAACCACCGTAAAGTTCAACTTTAGTGTTGACGCTTCGTTTCAAGAATATCCAAAAACTCGCGGGTATCTACCTGACTATCGATTATCTTAACCAACACGAGGAATCGGTCTCGCGAACGATCCCCGCGTGTCAACGAGAAACGGCAAACGCGAATCGTCTCTGCTGAATATTCATCCGGAGCGCGCAATTATTTATTTTCCCAGGCGTGTCGAATTTTTCGTCGATGCATTTTCGAAAGCACGCAGCCCCGCAGCCGGGGCGATTTATCGAAAGTCATCGAGTTGCCGGAAAATTATAATTAACGTCCGCGCCCGTTTTAAATTGCGTTCGACGTGGCGTACTATATCGCGCGCATATTTCCATCGCGTCGCCGTTTCACATAACTAATGACGGTATTTATTAAGAGCCAGAGAGGCCATTGTAATAACTTTTCGGCCTCAAAAACCACGCAAAAGTGTTATTAACAGGTTAGCAAAGTATGGCACGTGAAAATTTATGTAACGTCGCGTCATATTTATTTATATGATATTTATTTATATGAACTCGTTTCCTCGTGAAAAATGTTTCGCGCTGGCTCTGTCTTATTGTTGTTTTCGTCAAATTCTTTTTCTTTTTCAAGCAATATCAAAAGTACGAGTGATGCACAATGATTTTGTTTGTATATATAATACTATAGTTTGTTACATATCATGAAAGTATAATACATGCTTTATATTGCATTTTAATTTGTATGTTAATGTAATTTGTAGTATAAAAGAGTAATAAAAGTAATGAGTAATAGAGTAAATAACAACGTAATTAACAGTATTTAAAGTATAATATAGTATTACTATCGGAACAAAAATAAAGATAAGTTAAGTATTGATACAAATAACATTGTTATTAATGACTAAGTATTGATGAAACAGATATATTGTTAACTCCAGTATAATATATTCAATTTTAATTTATTATAATTACTGGTGATTTTCACACACAATGTTTATTTCTTCAATGACACTTTAACGATAATATAGAATAAGTAAGTGAGCTTCCCAAAATTGAGCAACAATGATACACGATACTTATAAAAGTCCAGAATCAATAATTATGTTAATAAAGAGAGAATCTTCAATGCTGCACAGAATCGTTGAAATCATTTATTTCAAAGACAGTTAACAATTGTGTATTGCATTTATGATAACGAACGTATGGTAAATTGATTGTAACAACGTGGCTCGAGAATAGAGAGATAATTATTTTCTAAAATGTTCGTTCGAAATACTTCGAAATGCTACATTAAACGATTGATATTATTTCAATACAAATTATTGTCGATACAATTTCAAAAACAATTCTCGATAAGTAATTCTAAATTCTTCACCCTGAAATTCCCCCTCATTTCATCGGGCGATCAAAAGATTAAATAATTGATAACAATTCATCCTTCCAAAGCAATGATACGACGCCGCTTGTAAAATGCATCGGGATTGCTTTCCAACACCTCGTACAACCATTAAACGATGCAGTTTCAAAGACCGTTCAAAAATTCATTTTGCCCCACGAAAATCACCCCGCGTTACGAGTGAAATAAAGAGACGAACGAGCGCGTTATCCGTCTAATGAATTTTTTACCGAACCGGCTACATCGGTCGTGGCTCAGTCGAAAACGATAAAGCACACCTGTATTAGACGGACGAACGATCTCGCGAAACGACGCGAAAGGAAAAAAGACAACGAGAGACACGAAGGGGGAGGGAGGGAAAGAAACAAAAGAGAGAGAGAGAGAGAGAGAGAGAGAGAGAGAGAGAGAGAGAGAGAGAGAGGTAGAACGAACGAGCAAGTGCAGAGGGGTAGAAACATAAAAAATGTTGGAGGATCACGAGCAATTTCCATTGAACGCGACGAAACGGGTATTACGCCTGCAGGCCGATTTTATGCGATGATAGAGTTCGACAGGTACGGCCGTTCTGCAATATGTGCAGGCGCACGCAGCACCGTCATCCGCCGATTTTCTACGCATTCTGATTTCTACGTTTCAGCTGGAGAGGAAATCGAGGGCCACGTTGAAACGACGCGCGTTGTGACGTGCCGACGTGCACCTTCCCCTTCCCCCAGCCGCCCGGAAATCTTGGAGCAAGTACTATAATATTCGTACAATAAATACAAATTACATATTACGATATTTACGATATAAATCACGCGGTATGAAGGTATAAATTATACGCCACATGTACAATATATTGGATTGGCCAAAAAGTAATTGCATTTTTTTCTGGTAGATGGAGGTATATAACTAACTTTTGCAGGTACTATGATGATAATTATTTCTATCATAGTACTACAAATAATTCACTCCGTATTGTTTTTATAAAATAATATATTTAATATCAAACGATATACTATTAGATATCAGCTATATATATAATAGTATAAACATCTCTATGGTGATAAATAAATAAAATATCAATTTACAGATTTTCTATTGTTAGTGAGTTTCAAGAAAGGTGGCATCGGTTTATCGGAAACGAATTCCTCGACGGAACGATTGAAGAAACGCAGATGGCGTTGATTTTTAATTCTGCTGAGATAACGCTACAAAAGTGTAGCGACTGTCATTTCATCAAGAGAGAAGTCAGCGCCACCTACGTCCTAACATATTAATTCATTCTTCTTTCGTAACTCTTCTTTCATACTTGATTCATTACTCATTCTTCAATCTTTGGTTATCAAATATTTTGTTACAAGTTACTTTATCATTTGATATTAAATATATTATTTTATAAAAATAATACGGAGTAAATTATTTGTAGTACTATGATTGAAATAATTATCATCATAGTACAAAAGTACCTACACTTTATTCTAAACTGAAAATTCATTAAATTTTGTTTTGGAGAAAGAAAACGCACGATCCTCGTGAAAAGTTCGCACATTGGCACAATAATAAATTATTGTATTTACAAAAAATACATGCAATAAATATAAAACATACTTTGTATAATAAAGACTCTGTTTAATATATTAGTATTTAATGTATCAAATTATTTGTATCATGTATTATATTGTATATATTTAATGTATACATGTATGTATGTATTATACATTATATTATTATATATCATATTGTAAAATATGTAAATACTGAATATTTTTTGCGTTAGTTTACGATTGTAAAAAGAAGCGTGACGTGTCGACATGCTTTTATTTACGAGATACAGTGAGAAACATAATTGAAACGATAAGAAATTACCGATAATTCAAATTGTTGCAACTTGGTGAAAAAAAATATGCAACAATCCACTTTGTGTTTCATTTCAAAATATACACTTTGAACTATTCTGAGTTCAACTTTTTTTCAAAAATAATTTTACACCTTTACACTTGTTTCTTGGTAGTTGTAAAAATAAACAAACGTCTCTAGAAAATATTTGAAAACTTTTTTCATGGACTTGACGAATGAAATCTAATTTTTATAACAACTTGTTACACGACTTTCTCATCATTTCATTGAACTTGGAGAGTTAAAGTTACATGATAATGTCGGAATTTGTTGAATCTTTGTCGTTTAGATCTAACATAATATAACGTACTGAAGGCAAAGAACGATTGACGAGATACGTTCGTGTGATCCGCTATGATTCACGTACACTATTTGGACAGTTGGTGGAATTCAACAAATTTTCATTAATATTCTTGTTACAAATTGAACTTTGATAATAGAAAAATGTTCACTTAGTTGCAGTGATTCAAATACTCCACCAAATAAAAATCTTCAACGAACACTTGGAACTTTATGAAATTCATAGAAAACTTTGAGCTTTACGAATTTGTAAAAGTCTCTTCTTTGCAGTCTCAATCGTTCTAAAATCCAGATACAGACAGCAGACACCTAAACTCGTTCAAGGTCAATCGAGTTCCCAAGTGTACGAATTCTACGGTATAAAACAATGCAACGCAGCGTGTGTTCAACGTTCAACGTTCTTCTAAACTTGAAACGAAAGCAGCGCTTTTTCGACACGCGACATTTCCCTGTCATCGTCGAATCCCACCACCCTGGCCCCTCTTTCGCCGCTGTTTGTACGAGCATTATAGCTCGACCACTTTGCGAGTGCGGCAAGTCTAATATTTTACCAGCGAGAGCACTTCGTCCGTCCATTTATACGGGCGCGCTAGTTTGCATGGTGTAACGTTGAAATACTTGGCGTATGCGCGAGCGAGCAACGTTGCGTGAAAAAAATGTTTCTCTACGAAAGATTGCGCGCTTCGAAAACGTCATGAATGAGAAAGTACGTTATTTACTCGGGGTAATGTATCTGTTTTCTCTTCTTTTTTTTTTTAAGCGGCACTTTTTTACTTACGACTGCCGCTTACGAATGACATGACAAGCATTTAGGTATTTACAGAATTCGCCGTTGCTGTTGGTGCCATTGGGGATCGATGAATGACGGGGAAATATTTTGCTGCTCTTTTTTGATCGAATAGTTTGGAGGATTTTCTGATGGGATTAATAAAAAAGGAAAAGAAGAAAAAAAAAGAAACGTGTAATTGGTTTGTTTTTCATACCAGGGAAATCGTTGTCGATGTGTTTTTCGATTTTTTCGTCGCAGTGAGTGAGATGATATTATTTTTGTGGCGTGAAATGGAATCACTTTTTGCGAAACAGCGATTTTGAGCTTTGGGGATTTTGTGTTTGCTCGTGGCAATAAAATGAACCATAGAGTGTTGTGCGATGATTTAAAAGTTCGCTATGGTATTATATTAATTATATATAATTGTACTATATTTAGTTACTACTATACATATTATGTATAATTATATTACAGGCAAATTATTCAATTATATTACGCCATAAATGTATCACATTTATTCATTTTATCACATAAATTGATATTTTAAAGATATGCACACATTAAATATTAAAGTAAATATTAAAGTAAATCTACTATTGGATTTCGTTTAAAACTACATATTTCAAGTTTTAAAAATTTTCATGTCACAAATCAATTGTAATTCAATTTTAAATGATATAATTCAATTTCTTTCCCATCTACTTTTTAGTCCAGTATTATTGGAATAAATTTTCACGCAATTTCGTAATTAATTCCATAAATCAGATTCAGATTTTTTTTAAATTTTTATCGAAGAATTTTAACACTGTCTATCACTGGCAGATTTTAACTTTCAAGAGTCACTTTTTAAATTCTTCATTTCATCCACTTCTCTCTCCGTCATAAAATTTCTCTCATTTTTAATTGAATACGAAAACACACAGTGGTGGAAACACACGTTGTCTCCGTTATAAATACTTTTTACAGTAAAATTACGAGGTTTCTTTTAATTTTATTAACTGAATGCAGCAACACACAAAGCGATCCACGCAATGATAACATTTTATAGATAACATATTTAGTCACCTTCATTGTAGATTCATTATAAAGTTTCCTGTGATTATATTTGAACGTAGCAATAAATATTATAATAATTCACGATTTATAATCTCGATATAATACAAGAATTTTCAATATTTATAATGCTCACGTAAAAAATCAATGTAACTAATAATATTTTCTCCTGGAATTATTATCTTTCTCGTAAAAATTATTATCCTTAATACAAAGGTACGCTATACAAATATGGGAAGTTCTATTAACGCCGTGAAAATAGATTTTGATCTTAACTACAAACCCCCATTCAGAGCGTTCCATACACATATGTGCGTGTACACAAACATAGAATCTATGCTATACTGTAACCAATGTCTATTAGATACACAAAGGATATCCAATCATAATTGCAACATGTATATTTAGCAATGCACGCATGGCATCCACACATGTATAGATATTGGAACATATTGTGCCGACGTATTATCAATATTGATAACACTGTGTCACGCAACGTCATTATCATTATTCGTATATAAAATTGGTCGATAACGTACACCTTTTGATATCATAGAAATAAATAGAATCTCAGCAGTAATATAAATTTCAATCGGAATGTAAATTAATAAAAATTCAAAAGTTCTGCCTGTTTCTGCGTTATCTGTTTGTTAAAATAAATTTTGTGGGACTAATTTTACGTCTTATGTGTTATATAATTGTGGTTTACGCTTGCGAAAAATTTGTCAAGTTATAACGAGAAAAAAACGTGTAGCGGCCCTACGATTCCTCGACTACGAGTTTCGAACACTCGACTAACACAAGCCGCAAGTGGTTGCGCGCCTAGCGTCGAGGTCCTACCGATCTTCGATGTTAAGCAAGTAACGTGCGGAACCCCGCTAGGAGAGGGGTGGTGTGATCGGGCCCAGCCTTAGTAGCGGATAGTTATAACAAGCGGTCTGGGGTGGTGTAAGGAGTCGCTGCCATCAGCCCCATTGGATGAGTCTATAGGCAGTGACTCCAAGACGAAACGCCTATTACCTTTCTTCTCACTCTCTCTCACACATACTCCTTCTCTCCTTCCCAGCTGCATCCAGAAACTTTAAATACATTTACAGCTCCCTCAGAACGTGCCAATGATTTCGTTTGAGAAAGAAAGAAACTCACAATCCTCTTTACAAAAAAAATAATTAATCAACAGCAATAATTAATAAACATTAGCTGCAATAATCAATCAGTTGAACAATTAATAAGATTAATCCGAAAGGAGTTGTAAAATAAAATGAATCACGTGTAAATCTCGTAGGAAACAAGTAAAAATATTAAAGACACTCGTTTTACTCTCGTGAATTAAACGATCAACAGAATTTTCTCATTCACCTAATATTTTTTATTACTTATTTCTTATCAATTAAGTTTAATAAATTTGCTGAGTCGAGTGTCTGAATTTCATATAAACATTCGTATTGAATATCGCAGCATCGTTTCTAATGTACTATGACATATACTTTTAAAATCCTATCATAATCTTATTTTAGCCATTATGAGCTTAAACGTATGTAAATCATTTCGTCCTCCCCCCTTTATTTTTCGGCTGCTATATTACTAATATACCCAAACATGTTTATGTGCAAATGTGCTAAACCACTTTGGACGTCATGCGTGCACCATGCATTTGGCACGTACCATATGTCACATGAAAACCGATGGCACCTCGATTCGATCGATGGTCCTAAAAATGTCGAGTAAGCTCCGTGCTATTCAATTCGCGAATAATATATGTGTATACATATTGTAGTACGACTTGAAAATTTCAAATCACGATATAATCGAATAAGAAAATATAGAAAAAGTTTTTATGAAAAAATTTATTACAAAAGTCAAATAGAATCGGACTTGGCATAATCATTATGTATGCAAACTGCCAAAAATCTCGGAACATATTTTATTCCCTAATCCTCCAAACTGAGTCGTCAACACCCTCAGCGAATCTTTTTAAAAGTTTAATTTAAAAACTGTATGACATAGCAAGGGTTTCGTTAAATGATCCAACATTTTTTGGAAGCTTAAGAGAGTAAAGAAATTATTATAGTTTTCCTTTCGATATTTATTGTAGATGATAAAATTTTTCAATTGCGCATATTTCTTTTAGAATAAGAATAAATACTTTTACTGCAGAAATTATAATTTTCCATGTTAGAAATGAAATTGTATTTCTATCAGTCACTTTATTCTTCTAAACTTTTTATTTTTCGTTCGTAAATTATTAAACTCCGTTTTGGATGAAAATGTCAGACAAAGAATGAAGTACAGTGTTATATTTGCGATTACCAAGAGACATTTTAACAGCAAATATTTCAAGTTCAAGCCATCCTAAGGATCAAATAATAAAATAGTATAATTCGACAAGAAAACATGTAGTCAACACTACAGTTGCGGAATTTTTTCTCCTCTTCTTTTTATCATAAGAAATCTACGTCTTACAATTACTGCAATGGCTAGATTTCTTTCCGTTCGAAACGGAATTATATTTCCATCGAGTTCATTCAACTTTACTTTACATTGCATTCCTACAAACTCTTTGCTTCTACACTCGTTGTATTTTCCCGCCTCATTAAATTTTGCTGTCATTGCCGCATCGAGGAAAAATATCAGCAAAGTATATATTTTCGATTATCAGCAGGGAGAAAGAGAACTATACATATATGCTCTGTTAGCCAGACATTTCAACAGTAACGAGGCCAGGCCTGGCGGATTAAAGGAAAATCCCTAATACCATTTTCCTCGCCATTAGAGGGTTTATCGATCCTCCGAGTTCCTAATGTATTCGAACGAGAACGGGATGCAACTACTCGAGAGTAACGCGGAACAGTTAGCCGGATTGAAATGCCTCTGCGAATCAGATAGAGCGTATTTTTCCGCGCAAACGCCGCCGCGCGTCGCGTCGGCTGGACCCAGTATTCTCTCCCACCAACCCACACACCACACACACACACACACACGCGCGCGCGCGTCCGCCGGTTTCACGGTAGAATAAAATTTTGAACGATTAAAATAACTCGGATAATTTTCGTGTTTGCTCGCGTCGACACCGATATATTTTACACTCGCTCGGGGAGTTTGTACAGCGGCTCGCGAAGTTGGCACGCCCCGCTTCTTTCGAAACAATTTCGTACGTGGAATATTTTAATTATGAATTGTATCTGTTATTCTTTGGTGACAGTGGATTTTGTACTTTTTACTCTGATGCAGAAAAAAAAAAATTGAAACAATTTAGGAAAGAATTTAGATTGCTATTTATTTACGTACGTAGCCTACACCATAAGTGGGAGGAGGAAAGTATTATATCGTTCTTATTATTTTTACCTGCATGATATGCGCTGTAGGTATTAAAATTCAACGAATGATTTCTGGAAAGCGCATCGATCGAACTACACGTTAGAATTCAAAAGAAATGGATTTTTCATATTTCTTTTTTTTTTCTTTGGTTATCTTATAGAACTCCGTTTATAACCATTTATTTGAATCAAATTTTAGTCAATAGCCGATTAAATTCCCGGCGAAGGAAAGAATCAGCGAACTTCTATTATTACATTGTATGAACTTCGACATAAGCGAAGTTCCCTGCAAGGGATTAACACCGAATTGGAAACTGAGAATCTTCGATGAAATATGGCGGCAGTATAGTTTGAGGTTATCTATAGTACATTGGAGTAGGAGATTGTACATTTATCAATACAGAAATGAATACTTCTATATGGTATAATAAATGAATATTTAGAGTTTTATACCAGAATGAAACAAACATCAGTTTTATTAAATTATCATTTATTAATTTATAAAAAGAAAGTCGAGAAATACAAAAAAATGTTTGAAAAATTATTATTTAAATAACATATCATCTTATTTGATTTTAAAATAATCATACGTTATCATACGCATGTTTTATCTTCTTGTATTATCTTTGTATTGAGTTCATGCCAAAGTATGATTAAATTGTATACAAGCAAAATTTCGTTTTCAATACGATTGTGAAATTAACTATCATCAAACTGAACATTTGTAATATTTGTTAGATAGAAAAGAAAAATAATCAAAAGAAACAATTTGAAATTATTAGAACAGAATAGTTTACTAAAATAAATATTAAATTATCAGAAGAATGATCGAATTATGAAATCAGCGTTGAATTAATTAAAAATAATAATTAATGTCGAATGCATATACTTCTCTTTTATGTGATAAATGAAATAATGATCAAGTTACAAATGTGTACTAACTATAAAATTTTCTTCCATTGTTGTTTTCAAAAATTCTTTCATTTCTTTACATTAATCATTGAGTGTCTTAAGAAAACGCAATATCTATATATTAATTTTATTTTGTATTTTATATTTTTTTTTAGCGATAGAGTAATAAAATTTAATATTAAATGAAAAATTCTAAGTAATCAAAAGCTAAGTAATTTAACTTTAAATTGTCGTGGTTCTCAATAATCTAACGATACCAATTAAGAGTTAAAAGACACTTGGAATTAATACATTGCTTTTGCACATAAAAATATCTCAAAAATAAAAGAGCAAGTATTTTTTTGACCCATTGTACATATCTGCACGCTTCGCGGGGGAATAAAACTTTCAACGATTAATCCTCACGTGGTCAACGAATGCAGAATCCATTCGAATATAATCTTCGTCACTCCGTTAATTCTCTACAGCTGCCATCTCCAATTTAGCAGTTCAGTTTCAGTTATTTCTGTTTTGTATTTTTCTATCTCATACTTATTTCCTTTTCACAAATTGTTTCCTTTGTCACGATATTTTCGTGGTTTTTGGCGATATAACTGTGACTTTACCAACAAAATCTTTTTTCTTTTTTTAAACTTCCAAGATTATGACTATTCTTTTGATAATTAATAATTTCATGACATTGTTGTAACCAGAAAAAGAAATGAATTTCAGACATGAATGACGTCTGTCAAATGGTTTGGTATGAAAAAAATCATAATTATTTGAAGAAAAGAGATTAATTGAAGATCATCGTACTTCTGTTCCAATCTTTCTTTTTTGAAACCTTAACAACTTTTAAACTTTTGACTGGAAGTGTATGTATGTATATATACAGTGCTCACAAAAAAATTAGGAAATATTTCAAAATGAAGCGATAAAAAAAGAAGCATCTGATTTTTTGTTATCACTCAGAGTGATTTTAGCGGGGGTAACCCAGAAAATCGGGCCTCTTCAGACTCTGCAACGCTAATGCAACGAAAATTAGCGATTGGTTGATTTGGGTCACGTGATTCGCGAGGGGGCGTGGGGTAGACCTCGAGTAGGAGTGGCGTTGTCTGGTACTGAGCGATCGCGCCTGTAATTTGTTTTGTATCGATTCAAACGTTTGCGTATCAATAAAATTTTATGGCAAAAAAGTCGTCTTCATTTCCTAGTCGGAACAGTTTTTATTAAATAAGAACATCAGAAAAGCAAATGACAAGCTTTCTTCTTGTTTTCTTGTTTAATAAAAAAAAAAAAATCAAATGCTTCGTTCTTTGTCGCTTCATATTCTATTTGGAATATTTTTGCGAGCAGTATATGATAGGTCCAACACCATACAAGATATTGTATACCTATCGTATACACACGAATAACAAATATTATACTATTACGCTAAATATTATACGTTCGACTTACTAAATATATTTACCAAGTGTCATGTGTTATACCTATCGTATGAATAATTAATATTACACCATTACTAAATATTATACTTTCGTTATATTGCTTCGCTAAATATTACACGAACAATTCTTCCTTCAATCGCCATGAAAAATTAAATCGCTGCCACGGAGCCAAACGGACCCATCATTCCGCCAGCCGCGGAGGCAACCGAGGATTTGCGTAGTCCGAGGATTAAAACAACTCGGACAATTCTCGCGCGTCGACACCGATGTACACACACGTGCATGTATATTTCGCATAAATTCAAATTATTACTCGTGTATCTCGCGCGCGACACGTCCGAAGCTACGTGCACGACACGACGACAATGTACAAACATAACCTTCCCTGTTGCGCGGGGCAACAAAATTGTCCCGGCAAACAGAGAAACGGCTGATGAACATATATTAATTCGCCGTGCAAATAGGCGATCGCGAGGCTTAACTCGTTTTCATTTCGGAGCCCCCCTGGATCGATGATCCGACGAGGGGAGAATAAATTTTGACGCGTCTTCCCGTCCTCGCGAGTGTGTTTGCGTAAATCACGCGCGCTCGTCGATGCGAGACACGTGTAAATATGTACGGAATCACGGATATACGGAGGCCGGTGTGTATCGCGCTCGTGTTTGTCCGTATATAAATTTCCCATGTAGAGCGGGCCCGATGGCGGGCCGATGGCCGACGTTCGTCGATTGGATTGCAAATCACTTGCATACTTGCCGGTCGACGTATTAATCGCCAACGCATCCTCTTACGCGCGCGCGCTGCTGCATTCAGCGTCGAGTGGACGCCGCCACCCCCACCGGGTGGAGGAAGGCCTCGTCACGTTCGTTCGGCCATCGATCACCCGCCGATTTCATAAAATCCAGCCTCCTTGCCAAGCACACGTACTTGGTAATTCCACCGTTCTTCGATTCGCACGATCGAAGACCATTTCGGTGCCGACCGAACGTTACATCGTTCTAAATCAGGCAATGTACAATGTGATCAGCTAGGATGCGATTCCGCGTGTTAAAATGAGAAAAAGAACAAAACTTTTCCTTCGTTTTCGGGAAGATTTCGTCAGGTATGCTTGAATTTAGCTAATTTTAAATACGACGGGAAAGTTAATAATTAATAAAAGAGTGTTATCAAGAACAAGTGAAAAATGTAGAATGAAATTTTTTCATTTGTTTCTTCATTTTTCAGAAAATATACCGAACGTGTTTCGTCGAAAGTTGCTTTGTGTTCTCGAAATGTTCTTTGCAAAAAAATTTTGTTCCACAGTTTTTATTTATTTTCGTAGAATAGCCCCCCGTCCGCGTCTAGAATTAACTAAATTCAAGTATCTTTGATATAATTTTCAAGCGTCCTTTTTTTCCGACTTATTTTTACACGTAGAATCACACTCTGGCTGGTTGTGCCACGCAAACACCCTCTATAATTGTTATACGCTATGCGTCGTAGTACAATTATTTATTTATCCTTTAAAATACAATGGCTCTTCGTTTCTTAACAAAATTTTTTTGTGATTTTCCCCCTAGATTTTCCAAATTCTTTGGAAAAGTGAACAAAAGTATTCGCACAGTCGACGAAAAAGTGCTGACGTTTTAAACTGTTTGAACTCCGCGAAACACGATCGCGCGTCAATCTTCAGTTGCTTTCATTTCAAAGTGCCAAACCTCTATCACGCCAATCTTCGATTTTTCTTTTCGCGAGAAAAATGTTTGAAAAAGAACGTCATGCAGCGAAAATTTAAATCGCTGAAGAATTTTATTTCATTTAACTGGATCTGCCACATGTATTGATGATTATATAAAAGTGACCCAAGTCGTATATTTCTCATTTCGAGATATTCAAAGGTTTGCGTCTGAATAAATTAAAAAATATTTTTATACTATGAAACAAAATATTTCGGGAAATATTTGGTCTTGTAAACATTTGGTCTTGTAGCATAAGAATTTATCATGACTGAAATTTTATGTGTGGCTTATGAAGAAATATGATTTTTGAAGCTCCAAGTGTCTTAGACCATTTTCAAAATTAACTGAATGTCTTAAAACTGACTTACAACAATAAAAAGCAACGAATTCCATTATAAAAAATTTAAATCAAATTTATTGATTCACATTTTATGATTATGTTTCTAAATGATTAATTTTTATCACTCCTTCGGAAATGGAATTTTGAGTTTTGAGTGATTTAAAACGTTTCTGGTAAATTCGTGAGATGTAGAGTAGTAAATCCTTAATATCTTCTACGAAATTACACCAGATTATTTTATTTTGTAAGAATGTGACGCGAAATAACTGATAAACTTATTTTTTTGAAATTCTCGACTTAGACCACTTTTATAATTACCGGAAGATGATCGAAAGTCTTCTCATTTTACGTCAATCCCTTGAAACTCGTTATGCGATTTTATCGAATCTCGAACATTACAGTTAAACGACAAAAATTCAAGAAATCCCAATCTTTTTCCACGTGGTCCTAATGTTCCAAGTTCAATAAAATGGCGAGAGAAAACCAAGTTTTAAGCAAATTCTAAGAGATTGTTTTAAAGAGAAGATCTCAACCTTTATCAGATTTAGTCATGAAACAAATTTTTCAAAGATAATTTTTACACTGAATTTTTACAGTTTTCGAAAACGTCTCCTTGCTGCATAATTGAAAAATCTTCAAGAAGAATTATGAGGGGAGCTGTAATTATTTAAAGACCCTGGATGCAGCTGGGAAGGAGAAAGGAAAGGCGATTTAATGCGTTTCGTCTTGGAGTCACTGCCCAGACTCATCATCAATGGGGGGGGCTCTGATGGCAGGCGACTCCCAGACGCTGCTTGTTGTTATAACTACACACTACACACCCCTGGCTAAAGGCTGGGCCCGACCCCCCCTCTCTCTTCTAGCGGGGCCAGCACGCTACTTTGCTTAACATCGAAGATCGGTAGGACCTCGACGCTAGGCGCGCAGCCACTTGCGGCTTGTGCTAGTCGAGTGTTCGAAACTCGTAGTCGAGGAATCAATAGGGCCGCTACAAATTAATCAATTAAGGTTAATTCTTTCTTCAATTTCGAGTTTTGTTTCTTCTCCTTCATCTACTTATTTATTAATTTTAAATATTTTCTGTTTTCTTTTTTATGTTTCGTTTTTTCGAATTTTATTTGAATCGCTACTATTTAATGAATTACTACGACATTCCTACAGACGTATTTTAAAATACTTTTCAACAAAAAGAGCGAAACTCCAATTCTAGCAACATTCTTTGCAAGCTACACTCCAATTTTGAGCTTTGTTTCTTTCTTCTTTTCTCACTCTCACTTGAATTTTAATTTTGAATTCAAATCGCGTACTACAATATTCTTGTTACTTTTTCAATAAAAAAAAAACAAAGTTTTTCAATTTTAGCATTCTCTACAAGAATTCTTCAATTTTAAGTATCTATTTTTCTCTTTTTTTCCTATTATTATATTTCTATTTAAATTTTACTGACTCAGATTTAAATGTCTACTACGGAAGAGTATGGAGGATCGTTAAGCTAATGAAGAAAGTTTTTTTAGAGATTTACTCGTTTTTCCGTTTTTCCATTTTCGAGAAAGTTGCAAAAAGGAAAAGAGAAGTAAGAATGTTTTAATTTTCTCGCTTATCGATGTCGAACAATTTAAGAGAATAACTCAAAGACTAAATCGTAGCTACAAACATCATCAGAACAATATCCAATTACAATCGGAATGGTCAATATTCGATGTAATGCTTGCATTTCAAGTCTTTTCCTATTTTTTTTTTTCCTAATTTTTGGTTGAATTTTATTTAAATTGCGTACTACAATATTCCTACAGACCAATCTTTTGAACAGGTTGTCTTATCTTAATTGATAGGTGATATTATAAAATGATAACATGGACGAGTGTAAATAAACAAGTAGAAAAAAAGTCTTTCTATTTATCATTTTAGCGATTTTCTCCAAAATGAGGCGGAAACGAAACCAAATCTTTAAACTTTTTTCCTTAGTTTATCGGTTCTCTACACGTTCCCGAAGTTGTGACATTTAAATTGAGGCTTTAACCCTGTGTATTAAAGTATCTCTATTAATACGTAGAACATTTTTCAAAGTTTTTTTATTTTGACAACGTTCTCTGCAATGATCTCTCCGGATCTATCATTTTTTTCCTTTCTTTCTCTCTCTCTCTCTCTCTCTCTTTTCACTGCACAAACAACAATAGTGAAATAACAGCGAGATCGACCATCAACCACACCGTCGCAAAATATTTTTGTTCCTTTGTACGAAT
>KQ435815.1:434232-444442 GCA_001276565.1 Melipona quadrifasciata
CGCTGGCCCGGGTTCCTCACGTGTTCGGGGAAAGTTGGTGCCATGCATCAATCCACGGTCGATTGTCTCGTCTTCTCAGAATACGTCAGCCATGTGGCCAAGGTTTCTGGCGACGCAGGCTTGCTAAGGGTACTTAGAAACCAATAAATTCCAGCTAGATCCTTAAAAAACCCAATAAATTATCCCGGACGTGTCTGTACCCGGACCGTAGGTATTGTAGCATGGAAACTCTCCCGAACAATTTGAATATTTGTCAGTAAAAACACGCATGTTCTACAAATTTTTTAAAAATTTCATTAACAAAATTAGTGAAATTTGAAACAAATTTGAAAATATATATAAATTTATTTCCAGATATACTTATATATATTTTCAAATTTTATTTAAGCTTCATAAAAAAGCAAAATTACGATCGTGTGAAATTTCAATACGAAATTTAAACTTATTTTCCTCAGACTGAATGTCAGTGAGTACTGTAAACGACGTTTCAGCACTTTGTATCTAAAATAATGTTACAATGAGTAACGCTAACTCAATAAGATTGAAAGGAAAATCGTGAAGCAACTAACGGAGTTAGTAGAAAAAGTTCAATTCTCACTCGAGCATCCCTGTTTAACCTCTTACGCTAGAATGACGTGCCACGCACGTCGAGAATTTTTTGTCCCAAATTGCAACATTTTCTCAGTTTTAAGTATATTTAAATGTAACCCTCAGGCAAAACGAATGATAAGTTTATTACTTCTTAATAATTTCTATCCAATGATATCATACTGACGAGTTCAAAAGAAAAAGAAAGCAACGAATTATCATATACGGTTCGGTCACTCGTTATGGTCCGCGAACCAGTTGATCATAGAATTCGATTCGAAACGGAATTTTGGAAATATCGGTCAGAATTCGAAGACGAATCTACGCCTCCGTGTTCCTCGTAGCTTATTTAAGACGACAACGTATCCGATGTATGCGCGCATCAATCGCCACGGGTCCACTGGAGCCACACTGGAGCCACGCTGGAGCCACACTGTATCAATACGTAATGTATTTGCACTTGTGTCTACGTACCTTCTGTATTTATGCATATATCGGCGGAATATGTGAATCTACAGGTACACAAACGTGTATTCGCACGCATCCAACCGTGCGCGTGCACAAACACGAGACACGGCAGATCGCTCAGCCATAAACCATGGTGGTTTACGTTATCGTCTGGCCGGATCTACCCGTCGGCAAACTGCTGCAATTTGGCTAACGTTCCTTGCTGCCTTGTATACTCGTGGAAATTGATAGGGCCGAAACGACGCGCCTCTATCCACCTTCACGCACCGGCTCGAAAAACGCTCCTTTTTTTCTGCCGAATAATTTTAATAACGAATCTCTATCAATATTTTGCGACTCTGTATTCGGACAATGACATTGTTCTAGTTGGTCCAGTGTCTGGACAATGATTTGACGATAAAACGAATTTAAGTTTAGCTGTACCTATGACGATGAAAAATTTAAATTGGCGTAACTTTGTAAAAATTTCCAATTTTGGTCTCATTTTGAACCGTGAAACTAGGAAAAACTTTGATGCTTCATCTTTAAAACTAGACTTACGACTGTCATGATAAAAGTTTGACACTTCTATCGATGATGGATCTGGTCAAGAAAAAAATTTCTCAATGTTTCCAAAGGTGTTCGAATTTTGACAATTTTCGAAAGAAAAGTATCCTCATTTTCCTTTCACTTTAAGTTGTAAAGTTATCTTCGAAATGAAATGAAACGAACGACTGTCAAAAGTTAAACCCTTTAAAACGACTAAACTAAATGGATTGTTTTATTATTTGGTTTCAAATATCAACAATTTTTCACTGTCATTGGTACAGTTATGTTAATCACTGTATGTATGTGTTTGTGAACCTCATGTCAGAGGACAAGATGATTTGGAAAACTAAAAAATTTGAATTAAATACACGAGCTTCTTGTCACGTTTTATTCTTATTTGTTTGGATAAAAGATAATACATAAACAATAATGGAATTGATCAATTATGAGTTCGTATATGTAAAACTCAACTCAACATTTATTAATTCGTATAAACACAGTTCTATCGTAATAGGAATTTATTTTGAATTCTCTACTCCACTAAGTTAGCTCATTCGCATAATAAGAATTCAGGTATAAATAAATAGATCAGCAAAAGTTCATTCGATCTAAAATGCATTGACTAAAACTTAATTTAAGTTAAAATAAATAGAACTCATGCAAACAGAGTTTTACCGTATTCTAACAGGTATACAATGTCCAGTCTGCGTGCAGAATAATTTTATTTCTTCTTATATATAGATATGTTTACCAATGAGTTTTATTGAATTAATTTTTTTATTTTTACTAAAAAGAACGAACATTTTTATCTTTGTCCAATTTTATAGTAAAGAATTAACTCTTTTAGTATCGAGCAGCGATATTTATATTGTTGGCTGTATATACGAAAAATGTATCATCAAATTTATTCGCCTTTAGATCTTTCAATTTCGCAACTATCATTTAAAATTGAATTTTTACCAAATTTTAGCAAACTACGTTTAGAATTTTCTTTTTTTTTTTTTTCGCCAACATTAAATAGATTAATCATTCTTCGGGGATGCCTACGTTGTCAATTGAGAATCGAATTTCTGAATCTCTCTCGTTCCTGACGTTCACTCCTTCCCTGCAGACTCTCATCGATCGACATTTATCTCGATCACAGGGAATGAAATGAACGCGAAGACACCGCGGACGGAGCACAAAAAGGTAATTGCTTCTGGAATCGAGCACAGTCTATCGTTGGCCAATTCTATGTGGAAGCTATACGATGAAATTAGATACGAATGTGATGTAGAAGTGTTATTACTTCATTTTTGTTTAATCGCTGAGTGGTAAAATGGAAATACGTTAGCTTACTATGGTCTCGAACAATGAAAAGTTTAAATGGGTATGATTTCGCAATGAACAGTTTAAATAATTTCTAAATTAGAACACGTAATAATTAATGCAAGATTATTTGAAGAAGACACTCTAATATTGTACGTTATTTAAGCCAAGCTCATTTTTACAAATGTAGATTAACAAGTTCAACGTGGAATGATTTTTACAATTCCATTCCCAATAATGACAATTTTCTCAATCATTCTTTTCTTTGTTTAATTGTATTTCAAAATGGTCATTATACAATTGATTGATATTTAATCGTTATTATTTAGTATTGAAGTTATTAATTTATTAACGCATTAAAACAAATAAAAAAATCATACATTTAAGAATTTAATATTTAAGAGACAAATTAATTACACTCATTTTCTTTCGTTGAGAGATCAAGAAGAAAATCGTGATAATTTATAATGTGACAAATTTTAGTGCAGCAAATATTATAATTCCATTCTCTTCGCAATTAACAATTGCGTGTTTTACGTTTGTTTTCATGCGATTTGTACTAAATTTTCCATCATTTCTAATTGACTCCAAAAATTTAAAATTATTCAAACTTGAAGTAATTCGAACAATATGATCAAGCTTTGTCATAAAGAATTTATTTTTGTCATGTCCATTTCAGAAATTTGCAATTTAATGTCTGTCTGAATGATTTAATCAAATTCTGTCGCAAAGAAATATTTTTCTTTATTTCTAACAATACGAGATATTTTATTATCTCTTCAATAGTGTACTACGGTGAAATACGATCAAATTGATTTGACACAGTCAAATGAAATACCAAAAGGTGAAACGATTATAAAAGCTGCACTAATTGGCATTCTATTCTGCAACTGATTTTTTAATCCCTCGACGCCAATATTCAAGCGGACCTTTTTCACATGTTAATAAAAAAAAAAAAGAAAACAAAAATGGATGGAAAAAAATATGAAAAATACACGTGTCGCGTTAATAAAAAAAATACGGATATATGAAATTGTTTTTTATATTGTTTCCATGTCAACATTTGCGTTATATAATTTGAGATTTAGCTCTGTTTCGATTGTAGAAACAAAAGAAAACTATAGATAATATTTCTGTTCAGTTTTTTCACTTCATTAACAATTAGTCACAGCTTCAAAAATATTTTTTTTCCATCAAACCCGTCAACATGACGGATTTCGGATTTTCTTTTATAATTGTTTAGAAAATACAGGTATTTTTATCAAAATTAATACTGATTTTCCTTTAGTCAAAAATGTAATTGTTCGAATTAATTTATTTTAATTATTATCGTTTGAATTAGAACAATTTACGTACAGAACTGTTACTTTGATACATATTAAAGGCCAGTTCTTCTAGTGCCAATAATAAATATTACTGACATTCTTTAAATAACAATATTAATATCATAAATTATAATTAAGGGGAACGATAACGAAAACTGTATCTATAAATTGTTTAATAATTATTAAAAATTTGAAAAGAATAAACTTCAGATAAATATATAAGTTGGAATATTTGTCATTCTTAACTATCCTCGCATACTTGACTAAATAATAACTCAATTAGGGAAAATAACAAAGATATTGAAGTGGACATCAAAAAGAAAGAAACTACTTGTATAATGGTGTCAATTTATTTAGAGCTTAGAATTAGCACTTCTTGTCCACTGCTGTAGAAGCCCAAGCCACTTGCATAGTAACCAACATCACAGGTGGCTTTCCATTACGCGCTTACCGTTCCAAGGGGTTAAACTTGCGGAGTTTGAAATAGCACCGGAACTATGTAAATTACTTTATGAAAGTTGATCAGTTCATAGTGGAATTGGTAACAATATTTAACAGTAATCAGAGAAAAAAAACTAAATGATTTTCCAATGTCTACTTTTGTTCCAAATGTGACGAAAGAGACATACACATTTCTTTTTCCTTTATTTTCAATAACCAGTAATTCAATACGCGCATAAAATTCATTATCATTAGTATAATAACTTTAATTGCTAATATTTCTAAAATACTGCCTTACGTATTAAACACTACTAAAAAATAACGATTGAAATAATTAAACGCAGATTGTACTTCTAATATTAAAATTAAATGATGAAATCCTTGCCAAATAAAATGATAAAATTTATTCGCCAAATTAAAAATCAAATCCAGATTAGAATTAAAAATTGACTTGGAAAAATAGATAAAAAGAACTGTCGTATTACATAATTATCTGTCATTAGATGTAATTATCAAGATGATAATTAAAATAATCAAATATAAATTCTCCTCTTTGATATTAAAAATCTTTGTTAAATGCAATAACTCTACGAATTTTCCTAGAAAATTAAATTAAAAATTAACGTACAAGAATGAAAACATTTTCGCATGAATTTCCGGAACATTCACAGAGTGTAAGAACTGTAACATGATATTCAGTTACCAAAGAGAGAATAAATAAAATAATTAGTACAGAGTCTCTTTATAATGTTAGAATTAAATAATAAAATCCTTATCAAATAGAATAAAATTCTCCAAATTTCCAAGTTTAAAATTAAAAAATGACATTTTTGTACAAGAATATTGTATAAACGATTATATTATATTATACTATTGTATTATTATAAATATTATAATATAAATAATATAGTGTAATAGTTGTATAATAAAATATGTAATATTCTCATGGGAATTATCAAATTTCCGCGCGTAATTGTCAAAATAAATTAAAACAAGAGCAAATAGAAAACCCCTTCTCTTAAAAATCTCTATTGAGTCTCCACTTAAAGAAAAAAGAAAGATAAAAATGAAAATTAAAAATTAACCTGCAGATACGGAGACATTTTCGCATATGAATATCCCGCAACATTCTCGCACAGAGTAAGAACCATCGGGCGATACGCGATTTCCCCGTCACACGCGTTCTTCCGGAATAAGTGATTTCCCCTTGTCGTTTCCAGTGACAGAGGTCGCGGCGAACTATCAACGGGAGTTGTTTTACGAGCCGGCCCCCCGACAGCCCAACGAGAACGAACACAGTTGTCGACTGTTTGTCGGTCGGTCCGTTTTCGCGGTCCAGACGAAGCAAACACACGGGGCAAACCGATTGCGCCGCTGCGCGCACCGCCGCCGTGTCTGCGAGCAAATTAAAAATCAATTCCAGGACCCCGGTAATTCGAAAGTGTTTGACCGGCTGTTTCTCCGGACGCGTTTATATAACGGAGTTTCAGCCTGGCGGAGTAATTTGGCCGAAAGTTTGAATGCCCCGCGCTCGCGCCCGCCAAGCGTCAACCGGACTGTGCACAATCTGCGAAAATATTTCCTGCGCGGCGCGCCGGTATAATATCTTCACGGCGGCTTAATCCACGCCGCGGTGATTTAATTAAAAAATTGTTTGGCCACGAATTTCAAACTCGACGGTAAAATAAAATTTCGTTATCGCGCCGCTTCTACGCAGGAATATATATATATATGTACATATTTTTTTCTTTTTTTTGTTCGCGGTGATCGTTTGCGTGCGTCACAGGATCTTTACAGGACTTCGATTAATCGGCAAAAAATATTTAGTTAGCCGGTAACCGATGAAACGCGTTAAAAGTATTTAAATAAATAGAAATGACGGGCAAAATGTAAGATATCCCGAGAGCACGCGGATGTTAAATATTTGACCGAACGATGATACTTTATATTTCAATGGGATGACGAATGCATGTGATAATATTTGCTCGAAATAACGTTTCGTGTGTAAATGTCAATTGTATTAATTGTTATACAATAATTTATTTATATACATGCGCATACATCAAAATTTCTTAAAGTGTGCATTTTTTTATTTAAATATTGCTCACAATAATAATAATACAGAAGTGGTAATACACGAATAATTATATTTGGAAACATTTGTTTGAAACAGAATGGAAAATTTACGAGTAACAAATACTTGCTTTTACACATAATTAATACATAGCATTAGGTATATTAGGTATTTTAATTGATACTGGAAAAATTTAAACTGCTCTCAGATGGATATTAATTTATCAATTACGTTAACGAATAATTTCTCATAGATTTTTAATTGTTTGTTTTGAGACATTATATAAATATTATGCGTTGAAAAGCTGATGTATTATAATTTTTTTCGAAATACTAGATTGTTGACTGCTTATTATGTAGTTACTAGTTTCATTTCTTAAGTTTTAGAAACTTACTTGCGTCGTGTGTTTATTTTCTTTTTTTTTTTTGTTGCTTGATTTTCATACTTACATTTGAAGTTTCTGATGAATCAATCTACGTGTGTAAAATAACATATGCTATATGAAAGTTCAATCAGTACATTTCATTTTTATTCATCAAAAATAAAATGTAGTTATCACACAACGATATGAAAACAGTATTATTGATCGAATTCCAGACATCATTTTTTTTTAAAACATAAATAATTAAAATAATTCATTACTGACACGTGGAGTGACGTGTATAAATTAATTTACAAAAATAATCCTAAAAGAGATAACGACAAGATGTATGAAAACAGCATACAATTCTAAACGAATTTAAAAGTCCTATTTAAACTTTCAATACTATAATGAATAAATTGATTTTAATTTAAAGTGACAATTAGTGTAATGTAATATTTTAAAACAAATTATATAGTGTTGTATCTTTCTGTTAATTCTGATAAAAAGCTTTCACTTTTCTTGAACGATAGGTATTTATTTTGAGAGCTGCGTTGATTAAGAAATTATCAATCATTAAATCAGTATGAACAGATATATGAGACATATGTTCATAAATATCTATAACAAAGTACTTAATTTTATTATAGATAAATATACATTTAAGTCATTATTTATATTAAATTATTTAGAATATTATTAAGTTATAATGCACAATACTATCGATCAGTAATCAACAATGCTATCTATATATCATAATCAATAGCTTTATTCTAGTTTGTTACTCTAGATTTTTGTTTTATTGTTTTATTCTTTTTTACTTCTTTCTTTATAATAATTTCATTACAAATTCGAACTAAAAGATATGAGGGAAAAGAAACGAATGCATAAAGTTCTAAAGCTACAATGTAACTTATAAGTTCCTAAAATTATAAACTGACAATTTTATTATAAAAAGTGTAACTGATTTATAAACGCAAATTTCGCTCTTCAGAAAGAAAATAAAGACATAAAATGACATTGAGTGACAATGAATCGGTAAAGTATCGTACGTATCTACGACAAATGTAATACCACATGCAGCGATAGCGACGTAAAAAAGATATTGGAATTGCAGGGGAACATATTTCTCGTCCACCGTGCTCTCTGACTTTGGCACTGATAGATTTCAACTTCGTTCATTACAATGTAGTTTAAATGAGAAAAGTTTGAACAATTTTCCAATCGTGGAAACTGCAGTGAATTCTTTTTGTAATAACGTCGTCGAGCTAGCTTCTTGTTCGAGGTAATGTTATCGTGCAAATAAATTAAAAATTGTCACAAACTCCACGTTTTATTTCTAACATGTAGTATATTACACTTTTAGAAATGTAGCAACTTTTAACGCAGATACGTACGTCTTGTTCACGGTTGACTTAAAGCTTAGTTATAGTAGAATTATAGTAACATTACGAATTATGTGTTTTTCGACTTTTTTCAAACTTTAAAAACTTGGACGCAATTTCCTTTATTTCTCAAAAACAATATTTTCCATTCTTTTAGAAAAACAATTTCGATCGCTGCACGTTCACTTGCTTGTTAGAACAGTTCTTCCAGGTCGTGGGTTATCCATTTAAGGATTAACACGAAACATCCACCGTATAACTTTCAATTTACGACGTCGGCGCGCGATACTCCCGTCGGTTTTCGCTTGAAAACTTCGTTTTTCAATTCTCCACCCAGCTTCTGCTGCCGAAATGCAGAGTAGCTTTGCAACAGTCCTTGCGCGCCCCGTCTGTACACGTATAACCGCAACACGCCAGAAGTCCTCCATCGAACAGGAAGCGTATTCTATATAAATGTTCGAAACTTTCGCGAGAGTAAGTACCTGTACTCGCGAGTACGCGCGATGAGACGCGTCAGCCAATGCTTGTATCCTCCCGCTCCAATGCTCACTGTCTGCTTCAGGCTACAGCCCGTAGCTAACTTCTGTCTCTCTTTCGTCTTCACTTTGTTCTACCCTATTTCACTTGAACCTCCCGCTAGTTACCCTTCGCTCTCTCTGTCGCCGTGCATTCTTGCTCGTCTCCAATCCCCGCCCACCCCCTCCACCACCCGCGCACCACCTTTTTTCAGTGCTTTCAAGCAATGCTCCGCTAGCGAAACGAAGTTTTCCGAGGGAACTAAAGTCATTTCGCCCGCGCAATCTAAGTTAAGTGACTTTCGAGAGCCCCGAACGACTAAACTCGCCTCCGGTGGGTCGACGCTACTCGCACGACACCATCAACCCTTTCTCTTTCTTCTCGGTCGTTGCTCGTTGCCACGTTCACGTGGGTCGCGAGTGGAACGCGACAGAGAGAAGGGGGACAAAGATCGGAAGGATCCAAGATCTAACGAGGATTACGTCGTCCGTTGGGTTGCACGGGTGCTTAGCTGGCTGAGAAATCGACTCCAAAGCCGCCGTTCTTTTCGTCGTCGTACGTACGTACATAGCCACGCGCGCCACGACGTTACACGTCGTTTACGTTCGACGATGTTTCGAAATCCTTGCACCACGGCGAGAGCCCAGCCGACGAAGACTAACGGTTTAAAGTTGCATCGTCCCGGTATCAGACATTTTTCAAGGTGACAGCCGACGGTGTGGGGCGTACTTTTGTCGAGGCGACGACTGATAAGTTTGAGGTAAGTATTTGCGACACCGGAATACCTTAGTCGAGGCGCCACGTAGCGCCGAAGAACTTGAGACGTTGAACGTTGTAGATTCAAGAGATTTTTTTCTCTTCTCTCTCTCTCTCTCTTTCTTGCGTTTCAAGAGAAATTGTTTCGAGGGAAAGCAGACTTTTCAAAGGGGAGCATCGACAAATTTTATAACTACAGGAAGGATGAAATAACAGCTTCTTTTACTTCGGTGATTTTCAACGACGTAACATGGTCTTTGTGTTGAACTATTATGTTATCAGGAGGAACTCTGAAGATGCCAAGCGTCAGAAATATCTTTGTTAATGTTCTTCGTGAAATATGGAGATTTTTCAGAAAAATTAAAAGGTGGAAGTCGAGAATGTTTAAGACATAAGTTTGAAGTAACTTGAAAGTATGAACGTGGATTAATCGATTGAAATTTTAGGATTGGCCCTCTTT
>KQ435815.1:501177-513363 GCA_001276565.1 Melipona quadrifasciata
TACAATTGTATATAATAATGTATAATATAACGTATAATATACAATATACGTATATAATATAATAATATGATGTTATAACTAAATTGTGAAATTGAATAAATTACTATTTTATATTGAAGTTTAATATAAAACAAATTTTTCCATTTAATTTTACTTAAAAATACTATTTGAAAATTTGGAATTTTAGATTTGTTGCAAATTTATTGGTGTTGCGTTCAATTTACAGTATATTTTTCTGGAAAATTTAAAGATGCGAAAATCTACAGAATGCATATAATAATCAAGAACACATAAAATATCGAATGTAGAATACTTTCTATAATATTTTATAAATGAAACTTTATAAATACGACAAACAATTATTACACAATCTTCTTTCACGCTATCGATCTAATTGTTTTGAAATTTGGAAATGTATTTTAGAAATTGAAAATTAAAAGAACTAGAAGTAACGTGAAATACATTTTTATTTTATTAGGGGACATTTTGCTGCAACGAAGCTCAACAATTTCACGACATCCGAATGGAGTGGGTTCTACGTCAATCGATATCAGTTAGTTACATAAAAACAATACTTCGTCAAAATCTTCAGCGGAATTTACACACAGTTTTTATTTTGAATGGTCATTCCGAACGATTCATCGAAAAATTTTGTTTTCATCCGAGTTTCGTCCATGTTCTATTTTTGATTCGAAAATTAATTAATATCTAAATCTAAATCTAAAAGTTCTCATTTATCAGTTATTAATTTTAAAACTCTTCGAATGCTTCTTAAAATTATCAAGAATCTTAAAGTTGCGTTCAACACAGATATACCTTTCGATATATTTATCAATAAATTGCAAGACATTATCGTTTAATGAATAAATTAGACATTTTGATCGTCTCAGATTATTTGTACCGTGATTTAATACGAACTAAACATTCAAACGGTTAATATCAGTAATATTGATTGTATTATTCAAAATTAATGGAGTTTAATCGTGGAACTTATTTAAACTATTTCGCACACAAAAGACGAAACTTATTTTTTATAGTTTTTTTAAACGATATAATTATCCAAATATTTAATAAAAATTTTTCGTCGTGTAATTTGCAAATTTTTCAAAGTTGTAATTAAAATTAAAGTTAAAAGTAAAATAAAATAAAAATAAATTTAATACATTCAAATTGCTTATCGTTCTTTCTTAGATATTTATGTTTTCAATGAATATATACATATTCGTAGTTTAATTATTGTAATTTTGTTAACGCCTAGTCATTGAACACACATTGAGAGCCATAAAAATTTAGCTTCTACGTTGCTCAATTTTGAAATTTTCAATTGCACGATTTGCTTTTCTGATCTAGTTTAATCTCAGAGAGAAAACAATATATCTCAAACCGTCAACTACAATTTTTTTTGCAATTTATGTATATTTGCAAAATATACATAATTAATTTAATATACATTACATACAAAATATACGTAATAAATTTATGTTTTTTTGTAATTTATGTATTTATGTCACTCCAAAGCCATTAGTAATATTTTATAGCATAATTTTAGTAAATATTCCAATTTTCATCTTTCACATTATTCGTCAGCGAACGATCAACGAAATAAATAAAAAAAGGTGTAAATTCCTCTTGAACAATGCAACAAGAATAGCAAAGTTCTGTAAACAGAATGCCACTAGAGACGAGGCGATCGATTGGCGGGCAAAATCAAAATCACCAACGAGAGGCGAGCGATTCGACGACGATTTAAGAACGCACGTTCCCGCGGAAGTGTCTCACGCTGTAGGTGTGACAGATTACGAGGACAGAGACGCGAGATTCGACGAACGTAAGGGAACGCTGGCAAGTGCCGATCGAACGACGGTGCATCGATCTGCCCGCGAGATAAGCGAGACACGTCGCGCAGAGGCTGAAACGTTCCCGAGGAAAACAGAGGTAGAAAGATACGACGAGTCGGCCCGGGAAACGGATAAATTTGACAGAGTCGTGGGCAGGGATTTAACAAAGACGGCGGCGGCGGTAGCTGGTGCGCCGGCGGATGGAGGGACGAGAGGAAAAATAAAGAGGAGCCGCGATATCGACAGAACCGGCGAGTATCCTATCACGCCAGATGGACGGGAGAAACGTGACGATGTCCCGTATAAAAGTAAGCTCGACAAGATCCGTGGATCGCGCGGTTTACGTGACGCGAACGATGAACGAGCGGCCGCCGGGAAAATGAGGAAAATTAAAAGGGACGTGAAATATTCGAACCTGATGGAACACACGGAATTCTCGAAAATGGAGCCCGAAGAAGTTGCTAGGAATCGAACGAAAGAACGAAAGGAAATTAATACTCCGTCAGTGATGACGAAGAGATCGCCGAAAGGGGAGATGGTAATTATTTGGTTAGGTTTAGGTCAAATTTTGAATGTAAGAGGTGAGAATTTTGAACTCTTCGTGTGCACTTTCTTCGAGGAACGATCGAGGAAGTGTTTTGAAAATTATGAGAAAAAAGCAACTGCAATTTGTGTACACATAGTGCAGTGGCTTCAAAAAGTTTATGAGGTAATATTCTAAATTCCAAATTTTAAGGAAGAGACTTGATCTTTAACTCCTTGCGCTGGCAACTGGTTTGCGCGGACCATAACGAATGACCGAACCGTATACAATAATTCGTCGCTTTCTCTTCCTTTTGAACTCGTCGGAATGATATCACTGGATAGAAATTATTAAAAATTATTAATAAACTTATCATTTGTTTTACCATTTAAATGTACTTAAATCTGAGAAAATGGATATTTTTGTTCAATTCTTTTCAAAATGTAACAAATTTTAGAGAAAAAGACTTCAATCTTTAAAAGCCATGGTAGATTTAATGGTGATAATCATTTTTTTAGCGTACATGAAAATGTTTAAGTCTGCGAAATTTTCCGGAGAAAAGAGATAAATATGTTTGATTTCTTCAAAATTAATATAAAAACATTTTTGAAAGAAACAAAGTCAATATTGTAAAAATATAAGCTCCTGTAGAATGAGTGTCAGATTGATACTCATTACAAGTGTAATTTTTTGTCGAATGTCAGACTACAATACTACAAATTATCATTTTGACACATTCCAAGGTCAGGGCTATCGAAACTGAGATCTCTTTCAGACAATTATCGAAAGGAAAGAGAGAAAATTATACAGAAATAGATTGGAAGAAAATGAACCAGAGAAACACGCTGAAACAACAATCGATACGGATATCGAAGAGAAAATAAGCGGTCGAAGACGTAAGAAGAAGCTACGAGAGGAAGAGGACGAGGAGATGAACGAAATGGCGGATATAAACGAGAGTAAAGTAGCTGGTAGACAAAAGAGGAAGAAGAAGGCAGATGCGTTTGATAGTGGGAGAAAGGTGTCTTATAGGTTTGATGAAGAAGGAAAAGTTCTTAAGCGTGATGGAAAGAGGAAAAGTCGCTCGAGCAAGGAACGAGACGAAACTGAGTCTGACTTAACGAAGAAACATAGAAACGGTGGGTATGTACTTGGTGTATAGGAATTTAGCATCTTCAGAGATGTCATAGTCCGTGGTTTTATGAAAAAGAGAAACTTGTATTTATATTCATATTCGCACTTATATTTATATTTGTACTTATTTATTTACTATTTATTGACTGCAATATCAAAATTTATTAGTATTTATTTTATCTTTTCACTTGCTTATTATTTTTTCCCAAGAATTTTAATCACGTTTCACGCTATAGTTATAAAATTATTCAAAATGACTATTAAATCTACGAAATTATTCAAAATGATATTCAATTTTGATTTGTTGCTATTATTAAAATTCACTAAATTAATAAGTATATATTTATTCTACGTATTTTTTATCCTTCGGGGAGAGGAAGTTTCATACGAAACACGGAATACCAAGAAATTCTGAAAAAGAGCTCGCCTCCTCCGCTTACCTATGCTGTGTTACTCTAACAACAAGCGTAATTAAACTTTTTACATGCAAAGTTATGCGTGGCATAAGCAGCGCCGAGGATAAATCTACGCTGGATTCGGAGAGCAAGAAGGAGAGACGACTTGATTCCAATGGAACGGGCGACGATCATAGCAAGACAAATGACTCTCGTTATAGCAAAAGAAAGATGGCACCTGGGAAATTCAACGACACCCAAATCGGTACGACAAATTATAGAGTTCTCGTAGAAAATGTTCTAATTACCAAAATTGAAAAATTCCATTATAAAATAAGTATCGTTTCATTAAACAGGATCACCATGGCGAGTACAGTATAAGTGAAATTTTCTTATATAATTAGTACCAATTATTGCAAATTGCACACATCAGCATAGACATCAGAATATTGAACACAGCTTTTTTAAAGAGAAAAAGTTAGAAAGTTAATTTTCTAGAGAGAAGAAATTAATCCTCGGTTTAATAGATTTAAATTTCACATAAAAAAAAATTGATTTTGACTAAAAACTAAAACTCGAGGTCAAAGGATCGAATTTTTTTTCTTTCGCTTCCATCGTGAGGATCGAATTTGTTAAAAGACCGGTTTTTCTGAAAAACCATGGTACTAACTCTCGACTTCTTTCAATAAGAAATAAAAATCGATTGACGATTAAAATGATCTTGACTAATTGCAAGTCTGAATCTATTCAAAGAATCACATTTTTGTTAATCTATTGTCTATTTCACTGTTACGACGAGTAATAAAAACTGTCAGTAAAATGAACAAGTCGAAGAAAATCAAACTTCAATCGTCAATGTTTCAACTACGAGAGTCTGAGTTCGATACGCGTTATCGAGATTCCTATCTCAATTGGAGATCGACTGGAGTCTGATCCGAAATCATCGTTAATCGGGAACATTTAGGGTCTGGGAACGTTCGGTCATCATTATCGTATCGCATCCAAATAATGTGGTTTACGTGTGTACCGAGAGTGGCGAGTTCGGCATTCTCGTGAAATTTCTACGTTACAGACGATCGAAGCCCGATCGAGTACCAATTATCGAACGAGCACTTCGTGAGGCTCGGCTGGACCGTGCTCCCGGTTGCCAAAATCATGAGGAAAATTATCCAGTATCAAGCAAAGCCTGCAAAGCCTCATCTCGACTGGTACGTCAACCCAGTAAACACGGATAGCGACGTGATCGTGAGCAGAATTTTAGATTTGACAACACACCAGACTACATACGTATAAAACTTTCCTTAGTGAACTGACTTTTATTGTTGCAATAGTACCGTGGACATTAATTCGATGTCGCGTTTTTTTTTTATTTTTTTATTTTTTTTTTCTAGACATATTTTAGACAATTTATCTGTGGGACTTGCTTTGGAATTGTTTTCTGGACTTAAGGGGAATTTTTATTTTTAACTGTTCAAGTTCCTCGCACTTTCCATTTTCAAGCTTTCATGTCGAAATTACTGTTGAAAATTTTTATATATTGTTTCTTTTAGTATTTAGCCTAATGTAACTTTTAAAAAAATAAAATTGAATTCGTTGGTCGAATTTTTTTTTCTTCTTTTTGTATACTCACTCACAAGAGTGTTCGAATATTTCGAAATTTCATCAACACGGTAATTAGATACGATTGTCATAATTGTAATATATAATTATATAATTTATATAAACCAATACCGAAACGTATATATATATATAGAAATTACAAAATATTTTATACGTATTTAATAAAAAATTAGTATATAGCATAAATAATTCTTTCGAGTATAATAATATGTGTCAATTATGGTCATAAAATTAAGGTTTTAAACTCAACAGATACCATCATAATCGGTTCTTATTATTAACAAAACGTCAAAATCCAATTTTCCATAACGATAATAATAAAAAGTTTCTATAAATTATTTGAACATTTTCGTCAGACAAATTTTACAACAGAAAACGAAGAATTATAGAGATTTCGTGGGTCGCTATTGATTATTAATTAAAATTACTAATAATGCTTCTTGTTCTCACTGATTTATTTATTTATATTTTCCAATGAGCGAACAAAAGGAACAAACAAATTATCGTCTCTAAGATGATATCTTCGAAATCTCTCGTTTCCTTCAAATATGTCAAATTTGATGACTGACGATATACAATTTAACCAATTACCTCGAACATGAATCTCGAATATCTTTTTATTGTTTTCGAAGATGTCAAAAACTATGTGAGCAAAAATCGTTTAGTACAGAAAGAGTAATGATACGTAGTAATAGTTTTTTCTGTAGACGAAGAAGTTTCGAAGATTTTGAAAACTTGAGTAATTTGTAGCGTGTATTCTTCGAATTATGTCTATATTCTTCAATTTCGTCAACTATTCCTTGTACTTGTTCAATTCGTCGTCACTCTCGGAATCCGAATTGAAAGAAAACTTGCAAGCAAATTTTCTTTTATTCAATAGAAACGTCATCATCGTAGGACGAGTGGCTTCTTCGATTCTTCTCTTTCTTTCTTCAACGATATACGGCGCCCTCGCGAAATACTGCTCGGTAATGGGTTGAGAAATCGTCGTCGAGCGTTCATATGACTGGCAGGGTAACCCTCGAGTTAGCATCAGCTCGTCGATCCATCGATGCATAAAATTTAACGAGCTACCTCGCGTGATCGAATTCTACGGATGACAAGTTTGGCTAATCAAACTCTCTGAACACGTCAAGAACTTCCCTTCCTTTATATTTTATTTATATGATATTTTATTGTCGATGTTGCCGTCAATTTTCTTATCACCGTTCCATTCTCCGTACATTGTGGCAACTTCTTTTATTTTAGAAACTGTTCGAAGATTTGTATAATTTAATATAATAATTGTAATAATTTTAAAACAATATCTTAAACATTGAAATTTTGTGAAATTTATTCTGTAAAAAAGAAAGTATCATTTATGTCTTTTTTCTTTTTTTGTTTTTGTCCACAT
This sequence comes from Melipona quadrifasciata, assembly GCA_001276565.1. NCBI lineage: Eukaryota > Metazoa > Arthropoda > Insecta > Hymenoptera > Apidae > Melipona > Melipona quadrifasciata. The sequence continues at coordinate 508,081 of KQ435815.1, forward strand.
TATCTTGATATTTTTTTCTGTTGAATTCTATGTAAGAATGATTGCGTCTCCATTCTAAATTTTTAAACGTGTTACTTCATTACATAAAATGTAATCGAACCATTCAAATTTTTTCTTCTATCATTTATCAAATTTTACGTATAGTATAATAAAATGAAGATATACATATATATAATATATAATTGAAATATAATCAATCTCTCTTTGAATAATATATTTTGACACATACAAGTATAATTATACTCTTTTTACTATACAATAGAACTCCATTTATATGAACTTATTCTATTTATTACAATTGGAATTCACATAATTTTTCCTTCTGTCAGTGATTGAATCAAAGAATTCGTAATCGAATATTAATTAAAATTTAGTCCAAATGAATGGAGTTTGTCTGTAATTTTTAAATTACTTACAAACACAATTACAAATTTCCTATTGGACAATTTAGATAATTTTTAGGTTACTTTGGAATTTTAGTGTTACTAAATTCCCGCGAGCGAACAAAGAGAAAACGGGCAAACAAACAAACGCGAGAGCAAATAAACTAAAAATTTGTTAATTCACGTGGCATTCGCATCAACTCTGGACAAACTTCAGAATTAGTTGCTAACGAGTTAACTATTAGTTTGAAGCGCAAAGCTAACAAGACGGGCATTGAAGACACGGCGTGCCGCGTGTACTAACTTGTTGCTACAAACCAAACTTCCGTAATTTATTATAATTAATCATTAATCTCTTTACATCGTTCCCCCATTCGTTGGATTCAAAAAGCACAATCTTCGGTTTAAGCTTGCTAATACAATCCCTACGATTCAAAAGTTAACAAAGCGAAAGTAAAACGACGCGTTTCTATTTTTCTGACAAGTAATCTTTTGACCGTTTTAAGGAAAAATATATTCAACAATACGTGAAATATTCTTTATTTTGAAATATTATTTTACGCAAAGTAAATGTTTCTGTTTCACGTCGTGTGATTATCAAAGGACTTGGCGAATTTTCACGCAAATTCATATTTCTCAGAATGAAATTTAAGAAAATTGTTTTACATAGCAGATGTTATAAAAAGCGCAGTACTTTAAATATATTATGTATACAACTTCACACTTTAAATATATAAAATTTAACAATGTATGCGAAATAATGAAGAAAATCATGCTTCTCCAATACATAAGAATATTAGAAATACAAACATATTTATTACGTTTTTTATAATTTTAATTTTAATTTTATAAATATTTTGTTCTTAAGTGTCATATTAAATATCGTTACTTTTATAATTATTATTAATTGCTAAATATAACCAATATTCCTATGTTGTTACATGTTATTATAATATAATATTAATCTACGTAATTACTATTATAATATGCATTAAACTATTTTACTAAATTAAGTTATATTAAAGTTATAAATATATTGTATTTATATCTTTTATTAAACATTCATTCTCATACCTTTATATCTTCTTTCGTTTATCAGGTTCAAAAAGCATAAATTCAGTGGAAGAATGTGTTACGATGATGGATCTCGCACCTTTGTCAATTTTCACACTGATAGATCAGCAGAAGTATTTTATCCGAATGGAGTGGTGGCCATTAAACTTCAGAGACCGCAAAATCGAAAATGTAATTATTGAGCTAAAGACACAGATATGTTTCAATCGCGATCGATAATCTTCTTGAAGGTTACACTTTGAAGAAGCTAGATACATCTATAAAATTTATTGACAATATTACGTAGAATCTAGCGCACTGACTTGAATTTCACCGATTTTAAACATTGATTTTAAGTATTCGTTCAATCTCGAAATATTAAATTAATTTCCAAAATATTCGTGATATTAATTTCAAAAGTACTTTTGAAGCTACATATATAGTAGATTTAAGATTTAGGACACGCTTGAAAGACGTTTGGATTGAAAATAGTTTAAAGATAAATTTAATAAATAAATTTAGATGGGGTATTTCGAATCCAGTGATATTTTAATTAATTGTAAGTGTAAAAGGAGTGAAAAGGTACATGAAAAAAATAAATCCTGCTTCTCTGATAACGTTTACGCAATAAAAGGAGAAACTATTTATTTGAAAATTGAAATTATAAATACAAAGTGAGAAACAGATCAAAAATTAATTTACGTCGTTGTGTCAAGAATAATGAAATAATCATTTGCTGGTTCAACATGAACTAACACAAGATTATATCGATTATTTGTAACATAAAGTGATGAAATTTATATTCGCGACACTCAAATCCAAACAGTACCACTTATAAAAATAAAATTCTTAAACAAGCGTGTTTAATTCTAAATTCTACCAAAGCGGTCAATTAACGCACAACGAAACGCGAAATTGGAAATTTCGATAACGGAATGTTCATAATTGAATGGTTGTGGAGTTAAATCCATGTCGATAGAACGTGTTAAATGTAATTACGAAATCTACGAATATCACGAGGGAGATTACCTGCGATTTAAATCAAATTTGTTTGCGCATTGATTTGTTCGCACACATAATTAACATTAATCCGAGTGAATGAATATTGGCGTAACATAATCTACTTATTAATAGATTTTCTGCAAATTTTACCAACACAACACGATTATCCTCCCCCGTGACGATATTTTGGAAGTTCGTCGTTCTGCCAATTTTGAATCATTAATGGTGGAATGGCCAATTTCAGTTTTGCCAATTTCGAATTGTCAGTCAGTCAAACGTTTCGAATATTTCAAAAAAATATACCTTCAACTCAAGATAATCGATTGCACGAGGATTGCTGAGAAATGAGATTTATTTCAATCAATGTGATTTAAACGAAATTGTTCCTTGTTCTTAAAGTATTAAAGTTGTCATTATTATAGAAAACTAGATGCAAAATGAAAGATACTGCAAAAAAAATGGTTATTAATTTCCATCGTCATTTGCTACATTATTGATCGATGGAATAAGATTGGAATAAAATTGGAAGTTGTTTAATGTAATGCGAGATGAATAATGCACAAACATTATTTTGGGATTGTGTCAAATTATCTCGGCGTAATTTGGAAACTCATGTTTCTGTTCCGCTGCAATTGTGGACAAAGTAAAACGTAATAATTCCACTAATTTTATTCAGTTAGCATGATATTACCTTCTACGCACTTTATTCCAATTTTAATTCCATATGACTTTCTTCAACACTTGTTTTTAAAATTTTAATTTTCACGTAGTGGCATAGCTCTGCCTCCAATTCGAAAATTCTTTAAACATCTTCTCAAACTTTTACACGAATATTAAAAAATTATATTATAAATTGAATATTAATGTGTAATGATATAAATAACAATATTTATTAATTTATATTATAAATTTTAAGAATGCTGAGTATCGTAAAAATATGGACAGTAAAAGTATAAACTATACTTGTGTCTGTTAGTTTCATGAGATTCTTCCTTTATTACATCTTAAATATTTCACTTTTCGTCAAATTTCCTTGCTTCGCCATTGAAGTAACTACCGACTATTAAAAAATATAAGGCTTGCAGCCAAAGAAATTCGAGTTTACAATCGAATCAAAATCACAAGCTTCTATTTGCATATTTTAAAATGTGTATTGTTACAAATCCATGAAAATTTTTATGCAAGATCAAAGTACATGATCTTACAAAAATAACATATACTGAAGTGTAACGAAATAAAATTAAAATGCATCCAAAATTATTTTCATCTTTAAAGATCTCGATGTATCATTACTGCTACTTGTAATTACACTGCTGGTATCTATGCAAATCTGCATTTCTCTGAACATGATCAAAGAAGAGGAACTTGTTTCATCTACTAGATATCACAATAAACACTGTGTTTTACACATTTTACACACTATCGCATGTAAGATCCTACATTCAAAAACTTCTTACATTCAATTTCACTTACATGACTATCCATAATTATAATTTATATAATTATTAAAATTATAAATATATAATGTATTATAACACAAGGTATATATTATAAAATTATACAATTTCGTTGTAAAACAGAAAGGAACGTTTTGCAAGATATTTTGCAGTTTTAATTCAATTTTTCAGCAATCCTAGCAACCCTATTTAATAAAAGTAACATTGTATCGACAATAGTCGATGCGAAGAAAGAAAATAAATGGTAAAAATGATCGAAACGATCGATTTCAAGATCATGTGTATACTGTGTTCAGCCCAGGGGGTAAAGATTGCGTCGGAGTGGAGAGGGGCTCGCAAATTGTCGCGGTGTTCGACACGATAGGCAACGGCGCTGTCCTCGACGAGGACGGGACAACGAGGTCCGTATTCGAAAAGAATCTCGCAGGAATTTTTAATTACTGTCGGGCTCGTTCGACACCTTCCGTTCAAGTTTCCAATTGTTTCTGCAGGCTGTCGTACAATCAGATCGGAGGAATTTACAGGGATAATCCGACGGGTGTGCCGCTCACGTGGAAGTGGGACATCTGCCAAGGCCAAGAATCGATAATCAAGGTTGCGTACACGGTGCGTCTGTCAATTTGTCGATGTTTATTTAATTAGTTTGAAAGAGTAAATTCCCTATATATAGAAGTATATAATTCCTTTAAACAAACGAAGTTCTGTGATATTTTTATTGACTTTTACACTCACTTTGCGTTAATATTACGTGTATAAGACACTGGTCGATTTGTGACAAGAATATTTGAATTTGTAACAATTTAATCGAGGTATATGAATTTCTATTTTGTTAATTTATTTTATTAATACAAATGTATAAAGTATATAAATAAATACATAGTAAGTATTCGAACAATCCTGCTATCGATGAAGCTCCACTTTTGGCTAATTTGGTAAACCAACAGAAATGTATTATAATTTCAAACATGCTGCAAATTTATAAATGAAACGATCAAATAATATTCGCGCTGACAAACTTTTACTCGGAGCTAATTCTTTTTCACATCAAGCAGGAGATCACATTTTTTTAAACAAAATGAAGCGTACGACACAAGAGAGTGGAACTGTCTTCTTGTGATCTTCTTCTTGCAAAGCTTCCAATTGCCAAATTTTCTTTATCATTTTTGTCAATGAAAATATCGTCGCTGATAAAGCTCTTAAAACAATCGTTCGAAGCCGGCAAAAAACTTGCAATTACAGAGAGAAGTTCAAAGAGAAAATTTAACGCGAATCGTGATTTCCAGGAAAAGCGAACAGTGCATTTAGAGAGGCTTTTAAATCAACCAACAAGCCCATCGATATTAAAAAAGTAAGACTCTTTAAATGTTTTAAAGATCGTACTGCGTTCA
>KQ435815.1:513409-530417 GCA_001276565.1 Melipona quadrifasciata
CAACACGTTCAGTTCTGGTAGTGTCAAAGCGTCGACGTCGCCCGTGAGTCCGCGAAATAAGGAGAAGAAGGTCGAGAAACCGAAACCTGTTGTCCAGGAGTACGACTACGACGAGGACGGCGACGAAGAAGAGGTCGAGTCCGGGTACGTTGAGGAAAAAAGTAGAATAATCGTGCTTCAGTCAGGGGTTTTGTTAATTACAACCGGGTCCGCCTCGAGTACGTGAAACGTTCGTAACTGTGTTTTTCAATTAAAACTGTCTTTGACGTCGGCGGACGTTTCAAACTTTCCTCGATCCAGCAAATAGTAATTAGGTTGAAAAATGAACATCAACGCGTGCAGCGACGTTTGATTTTAATTTAATTCAATTAAGCTGTCTTCGTCATTGCGAGTACAAAGAGCAACGTTAACGTTGTACGAAAGTTTCCAAAAAGGAGCGTTGGAAAATATTATCGTTCGATAATTTTGAATATTTATCGAAATTTCGTTGATCTTTAGATATAACGTTGTATCTTTAGATATTTCTGTATATTAGAAATAATATGATTTATATACTAAACAAGTATCATTCTGTGTATATAGAGAATATATTTTTATAAATACACATTTCTTTTGTTATGTTTTATTTCAATTCAATTCGTCGTATCGTCGCAAGTATAAAAAGCAATATTAACATTGTACGAAAGTTTTTAGAAAGAGCTTTGAAAATTTTGTCAATTTTGAATACTGGTCGAAATTTCTAAATGGTTTTGTACATTATTATATATTAAGAAATATGATTCATATATACATATATCAGAAATATACTCTTTTAACATAATTTTAGCTGTCATTATAAATATGAAAATTTCTAAAAAGAACCGTAGTTTAAACTCTCATTGAAATTTCATTAAAATAATACGTAATAATATGAAATGATACATAACATATAACGATAATCTAAAATAATATAATGTGCAAAAATAATATATTTTATATTTTGGAAATATATTTTTTAATATATCTTATCGATTAAACTTTTTAAAAATATTCTGCATTTCAGAAATTATCTCGATGATACTTATTACTTGAAACCGATTCACTTAATGATAAACGCCTACATCAGCTTAAAAATTATCAATCGAAGAAATATTACTCTCCAGTTTCTCGGCAATAGGAAAATCATCAGGTAATATAAAAATAAACAGAATTAATAATCGATGTTGTTTAATTTTAGCATTGTAATTTTATATTCCATATTTTTGGAATGGCTATTTTATAATTTTATAAATATGAAAAATAAATAATACGAAAGTAGAATAAAATTAAATATCTTAACTGATATCAGGGCCTTTGGATTCTATTGATGTTATTAACAACAGTTTGCAAACCGCACGTTGAATAAATTAGAAGAAAAATAAAAATAAGCAAAAAAAATATTTTCCTAGATTACGAGATATTTAATTGTTCTATTTAACATAAAAATTTGAGAAAAATCTAATGATATAACTTGCGAATTATTATTATTATATTCAATCGTACAAAATGACCCGATATAATAAAAGTTTGTTATATATTAGAATGTACTAATTACAGAATAGAATTGGGTACAATTTTAAACTTAAATGAAAAAGTGGGATCTTATTTCGTGGACACGAGTTTGAAATACGAAATGCTAAAGTAAGTGATTATATTTCACAATTTATTGAACTGTTTCAAATAATGCACATTATAATGCGCATCTTTGGTCTAAATTTAAAAATACAAATATAATATAGTAAAATTTAGTTTTGAAACATATTCTCAAATAAGTAAATAAATGAATATAAATTTCTAAAAACTGTATTTTCATTTTAATTTGCATTACACTTAATAAAAGGAAATTTTGTCTAATTGCAAGAGAAATTTCAATATTTCTTTCGTAGGTGCAAATTCGAGAATCTGTTACCATCACGTTTGAGCTTGGATAGCAGCATGCATGACATTGCCGAAAAATTGCAGAGAGTCAGAAAATCAGCCAGACAACGTGAATTTATGATGGCTAAGTATAGGCCATTCCTACGTGCTTGGAAAATGTCAGGAACTAGATGTCGTCCACGATAATTTAAAATTAACTTTTTCTTTGTTACAACGAAATATATAAGGTTGCCCACTTCTATGAAAATTAATAACAATTCTTTCTAATAATTTGATAACTGAAATATTTAATAAATAGAATGTGAATTTCGTAGCTGCTACCATCCTTATTCCTTTGAAGTTCCAATTATGCAATTTTCACTGGAATTTTGTATAAATTTAAGTGGTGGTTAGCGTGCAAATTTTGATGAGAAATATTTTATTTTGAATAATTAAGATAAGTTATCACTTAATATAATTAAATAATTAAAGTAACTTTAATTTCTTTATATTTTGTTTAATTTTTTTCTTTTAATAAATATTTATAGAAAATAATAATTCTTTGATTCGTGCTAAAATTTTGTCAATTTTATTATATCAAATCATATATTTTTTCCATGATCAAACTATTATAAAAATTTTTAATTCGACGTCACTTGTTAGACATAACTTTAAAATTTATTAAATACATATCAAATTTGAAACATCCTAAGAATAAAATATTTGTAATAGAAAAAAAACTATATAACGATGTAATTTTTATCTAAAAGTACTGATATTAAGTACAATTATATTACACATATGAATTTTATAGTATATATTGGATAAATTTGATGCTTTGATCATTAGTAAAGAAATTGAAATATTTATACCACTGCAGTAAATTTAAATTGTAACAATGTCTTTTTTATTATACGTTCTTGATTTGCATGGTTTTTGAAGAGAAATTTTTATTTTGTTTCTCTATTTTTCTTTCATTTTACTTTTTTCTTTTTTAATCTTTCCTTTTTTTTTTTATTTTCTATTTACCTTTTTATTTTATTTTAATATTCTTCTATTTTGTTTTAATATTCTTCTTTAGAGGCTTGATTCTTTAGACTGTTCCAATATTCTTGCTTCTTTAAATACTGTTGCATTTATCTAACATTGACATATCACGCTTGGTTCCCAACTCTTCAACCAAGGATGACAAGTGATCTCGTCATTGAATAATGGCTAGAATTTCAATCTTCGACGAATTAACTCGTTTATCTCCAGTTGAAGCGTCAATAGATCGCTAAACAACGTAATCGGTGTTGGCAGGATGAAGAAGAGGAACGCAGGATTATATAAATAAAAATGATTATGTAATTAAAATAATTATGAAGTAATCAATCTTAGTGTATACATTCCTCGCGCCATTGTACGTATACAATGCAACTCACGCACATAACTCATACCATTGGTATTCACTTTCGATGTAAGCGTGTCACATGTCCAATTCTTTCTCCATAACGTAAGTTACATACCTATACATACTGTTATTTTATTTCGGTGCGTGCGGGCGTGTGCTTAAGACACATACTTGATACATATTCCCCGCGTATCCAGGGAATATTCTTTCTCTCGAAATTCTTAAGTACTAAGCGGACAAGAGTAGGAAGACCAAAGATGAAGAAAGGAACGGTAGATGAGGAGAGGAAGGTATACATGACAGGTGTAATTCGCGGACGATTTTCGCAAATAAATTAGGGTTAGATCGATCGAAAAAGGGGGAAGACCGTGATAAGTTAGAGATAACGTAAAAAGGAGAAAAATAATAAATAAATAGACGTACGAAGGGGATCGCCACGAGTTCCGACAGAGACACCGTCGACTTTCGACCACGCGAAAAAGCAAACTCGTGGCTCGCGAGATATGAGGTATAATAGGCAGCTGAGAAGTCGCCAGTAGGGATATACAGTTTCACAATTTCAGTTCTCTATAATGCGATAAGTAATTCGCGACAATTTGAAACATTGGCGATAGTATTCCGTAAGTCAACCGAAACGAATCCACGTACAATAAAATTCCATTTGTTTGTCAAGGAACAAATGATTTAAATGTAATAACTGAGAAAGAAGTTCATTTGTTTCAATCGTTGCTAGTAATTCAAACGAGTGAATTCGACAAAATTTCATACCAATGGAATTTTACTGCACTGTTTGGCGTATAACGAAGCAACACAATTATTTCACTTACAATTTGCAGCAATTTGGACGCAATACTTTTTGGATACGAAGAAAAAAAGAACGCGCTGACAAATTAATTCTTCCAATACTCTGACGTATCAATTTCAAGGTAGAAATTATGCGATAATATGATAGAATAACAAAAAGATATTTTGCTTGTGACAAGTTAATTGAAAATTAATTAAAAAAGTTTTTATAGTTTTAATTAATTAATTAAGTAATTTCTATTGAAAAGTCGTTGAAACGTTTTCTCCTAGAAAGGCAAGTATACCTTAGTTATAATTTGGTATTAATTAGAAAATCAATTTGCAATTCTACATGGTACACGAAGAAATTGGAAGATATTGAGAAAGTTTTAACTTAACGAAGTCTGCTCGTTAAAAAAAGAAACAAGAAAAAATTAGACGCAGAAATACGATTGCATATTCATTACAAACTGCTCATCTGGGTCTTGTAGTAACAAAAGGAATACTTGTGATCGTTTAACTCAGTTAATACGAATGCTAGTCCGTCTCCTACTTTCTCCTCGTCAAATTTGTGCTCGTACTTGTACAATTGTGTTCACTGATCGAGTGTCAGTATATTAAGTAAGCACGAATTTGTCAAACTTTCGTTCGTTTAGTCTAAACGCGTCTGTTGATCAAGCAAATTAAAGCCAATCACAGCCGACTGCCATCTTCTCAGCTCCCGATGGTACAACGAAAGTTGGAAAAAGGGAAGATATTCTCTCGAAGTATACAAACATATAAATAACCGAGTGTACACATAGTTTGTGACCGAGGAAGCGGAATTCGAATGAAATCCGCGCGTCGCGCAGGGCCGTCTGACTACTTCCGACTTATTTACAATGCCCTCCGAGACTGTTCTGGCGATCGTCGACGAACCTTAACCCTCATAGCACGCCGCGACTTATCTCCCACCGCCTCAACACGCGATTAAGCTACCTTTCTCAACTTCTTTCTTTTCTTTTTCTTCTTCTTCTGTTTTGTTCTCTCTCTTTAATTCTACCGCGATCATGACGTGCCACGAAGTCCGGCCTAAAAATAGTTGGCGTCGAAGAACGTTTCACTTTGTCAGCCACTTTGATACAATAATTCTTTTCGCACGATTTACAGTAGGAATTTTTACGTAGGCATACAAGCAAACATTTACAAAAATGGAGCCAACTTTCTGATATCTCGTTAAATTTATTACATTGTATAACGTTCCAATTGGGTGTAGTTTATTTATAGGACAAAGAAAGCGCAAAGTCATTTTCTTAGTTTCGATAATTTTTTAATATACCGTCGACTTCTAATTCAAGCTCGTTTTTTGTCAGATTGAAATAAATTAAATTAAATTAAACACGATTGAATTAAACTTGAAGATCGGTTTAGATTCGGCAATTTTTCTTGGTAGGAATCTGTGATACAAAAAATTTCTACAGCCAAATGTTTGACGAGAAACTGTTCGAATCTCCAAAGATACATCGTTGTAAATCTAGAAAACTTCTGTAAAAAAAAAAAATGACGAATACATTTCAGTGTCACGAAAATTATTTACTTTCGAATAAATTTCCAACAAACGACAATTCCCGGCTGAAATTCTCATTCAGGTTAAAGTAAACAACCTGACAAGTGATTGAAGAAAAAAAATTACGAAAATCAAAGGTGGCTCCATCTTCTGCAAGTAACTCTCGAAACTAGTTTCCACGCTGTAGACGGAAGAAGGGATGGAAATAGAAATTGATGGCAGCGATCGAGGACGATCGTGACAGGTGAAACGTCCTTCTACACGCGTCACTCTACAAGATTCTTTGATTCATCCTCCTTCTCACTTTTCACCTCTCGACTGCGGAGTCGCGTTTCTAGCGCGCTTATTTACACGATACGCCCGAGCATTCCGTCTGTTCTTTCGTCCAAGCGAGCTCGATCGAAGGAACCGCGCGTTCGATCGATCAACGACAAGATTCAACTAAGGAAAAGAAAAGGCCCGAGGGAAGAGAAGCTGAATTCCAGAGGGTGGAGGGGGCGGGGGGCAGAGGGAGGAAACCGAAAGAACGGAGAGAATGTCCGAGGCAACTCGGCCGTTGAAATTAAACGATATATATTCCAGCACGGTGCCCGTCCCCGAGGTCGGCCATCCACCGAGAAGAAAGATCGTTCTCTCTCGTTCGTCATCGTCGCGACGTCTCAGTTGGCCACCTTCACGAATTCCGGGTTCGGCACGCTGCAGTTCTCCGCCGCGTACGCGGGATGAACGAAGCCGCTTCCGGCCACGATGTTCTTCCGGTCGACAGCGCGCACCCTAACGAACAGGAACGCAGCGACGAGGGACGCGACCACCACCACGAGGAGCAGCATCACGAGGCCGCCGACGAAACCTGGCAGGCTCATGCAGATCGTTTCGGGATCGGAGGACGCGCTGGCGTTTTGTATGACGACGGTGGTGTCGTTGCTGGAATTTGTCGTGCCCAGGGCGAAGTTCACGTCGCCCGGTGCCACAACTTGAATTATCCTCGAGGTGTTCACGTCGGTCATCTCTTGGGCAGCTCGCTTGTACACGTGGCTCGAGACCAAGGTGACCGTTCGGTAGATACTCTGCAAAGTAACGTAGAATTGTTGTCAATAACAATGCAAATGAAACAGTAAAAATTAATGAAATAATTAAAAAAATACTGTAGGAAGTGATGAAAAATTGACGATACTTTGAATAATTATAATAATAATATTCATACAGAGAAATCGTATAACGATATACTTGTTGTCATTTTAAAGTCCTGAATTCGTTTCTTTCAAAGATATTTTTAGATAAGAGGCAAAACAAAAGTATTTTTGTTCTTGAAATTTGTAAAATATCGAGAACATTTTTTCTGTGATTAAATTCATAATCTTGACAGTCTTTACAACGATCCTTAAAGCTTGCTTGATTTTTTTTTCAATTTTATTCAATTTCGAATAATTTTTCATCGTTATTGATTAATTCATATTCTACGCTGTGAAAAAATAAATTGAATATTGTTCGAATTTAGCAAACATTTTGTTTTGCAAATGAAGTAATCAAAATTGGCTTGTTTATAAATTATCATCAAATAACGAATGTCGTAAACATAATGTTTTGTCAAAGAGTAATATTATTGATTATAAGTAAAATATTTTTATGTCTGTAGATTCCAACAACGTTAATGATTTAATACAGTGTTTCTTCTATTAAATTGTAGATGGAATTTTTAACAAAAATTAATAATCAAACTTTTGTTCCTTTCTAGAGATTTAATTTAATTTCATGTAAAGTCTCGATGTTATTTTCATATTTTTACATGCACTACATATTACGACCATCAATCACTAACATGATAAATCAGAGACAATCACTATTAGCAACACATTTTGAACAATAACAAAGTATTAAATAACTGCGGAAAAAGAACCAAACGCAAGCTTTGATTTATTATCAATGTATAAATAGAGAAAATGTGAAACAACTTACGGAGTCCTCGTCTTCCAGAATTTCGTCGCCGGATCTTCGTCTTCTGGCACCTCTAAGCTCGGCTGGAAAACCTTCAACCGACCTCGGCCGACCTCCGAGGGTGGCCAGGTTACCCTCGAGCTCCTCGGAACCGGCGGTTCCCTTTCTCTTCACCGTATGGTAGGCTCCTGCTGGATGACCAGGAAGAGGAGGTGGAGGAAGGTGAATGTTATCTTGCGGACTTTGTGGCGAGCTACTGGCCGTCGCATCTCCCGGCGTCGAACTTGGCGAGGAGGATGAGGTTTGAGCTTGCGGTGCCGGTACTACATCCGCGTTCTGTTCACTGTTTCGAGAATAATATTCGTTTGAACAACGTAAATTACAAATTATTTGTATTGTAAATAATTTTTGTATTATAACATGTAATGTATAATACATATTACATATTATGATTTGCAGTAATAGTGGATTGTAATTTTTTAATAGTGAAGTATAAACTACCAAATAGTATTTAAAATCAATTTTAGAGTTCAAATACAAAATAAAATAATCTTACAAATTGAAAGTTAGAAATATCAAAATATCACAAAAATGGTAAAATTTATTTGTGACGAATCTTTTATTATAAAAACACCGAAGCGAATAAAATACAATACAATAATATCTTTGAAAAAAATATGAATTTGCACGTCGATTTTTTTCATAAAATAATAAGACGTCTAAAGGATTACAAATATTGAAGAAACTAAATAAATTGGGATAATCTATAAATTTACATATTACATATCAGCGAATCTAGTCGTGTATAAATTATGATAGTATAGATTTGAGCATACCCCAAACATTTAGATGCTTTTAATACCAATAGACTGGATTTTTATGTATTTATGGAAAATTAGAAAATGCAAAAATATATAAAATACTGAAAAGCAGAATACTTGTTATAATATTTACTAGCGGATTTATTAACATTCTTAATTGTGCTCATAAAAATTGTACAAAGATCCACAGTATACAAATGAATTTATATTGAAACTTTTTCATTCAGTAACAGAATAAAAATATTTTCGCTGTGGAAATCAAATGGGAATGACGTCTTTGAAACGTTTAGAGATTCTATTAATAAAACCAAGAGTTTCAAAACTGCGATTTATAACATTACAAATGGATCGCGAGTGTTTACGAAATTTCTGACATATGTAATACAGGAAAATACATAAAATATCCAAAGTAGAACACTTACCAATTTTTAGATAGAGGAAATGAATTATCTTCATCAAAATGCAAAAGTTAACATAAACGTCAAATTGTGAATACGTTTCACAGAAGGAAATATTAGACTGATCAGAGATATGTATGAATCAACCTATAAGTCTCCTAATCATTGAACCGTTGCATCAACATTTGAAGGATTAATCATCGAAAATTGTTATTGCGAACTTATATCAGATTAAATTCTTTACCTGTAAGCTCCAGCGGGCCCGCTAGGATGCCGAGGATCAGCAAATGCCGGTGGTACACCATATTCAGGTACTGGTGGCGCTCCGTATTCGGCACCGAGACTCTGATGAACCGGTGCACCGTATTCCTGAGCGAGACCCGCAGCAGGGGCACCATATTCCAATCCAGGATGACCACATTTCGGCTCCGGGCAGTTGTAACGACACACTTGTATCACGCACTGGAAGTGGACGTTCATACTGTCGGGGAATTTGAAGGCTTGGAAGTAAGCGAAGCTGACAACGGAGGCGCTTGGGCCAAAGTTCTTTATCTTTTGGAACCTACAAGAGACACAAACAATTGTACATTGTACTTGGTCTATATAGTAGATTACATCATTGCAATTTCTTTTTAAATATTAATCAATTAAGGTTAATTGTTAAACCTGCTATATACGTATATATACTTGTAATAGTTATTAACCTCTTGTGCTGAAATGAAGTGACGTTTTAAGTATATTTAAGTGCAAAACAAATAATAAATTTATTATTTCTCAATAATTTCTATCCAGTGATGTCATACCGACGAGTTTAAAAGAAAAAGAAAGCGATGAATTATTGTATACGGTTCGGTCACTCGTTATGGTCCGCGCAAACCAGATGCCAGCGCAAAGGGTTAAATATCGTTATCTCATTCGAGTAATTGCATTTCTTAAATCAAAAATTGCAAACATATTATATTCGTCCATAAAGATACTTTAGTAATTAATGAACTTTAAGCCAGTTTGTTACTATCAAATTTTAAGTAACAAAATATAACATAACAAATAGGAAGAATAAAGAAATATTAATTAACATTTTATACTTATTAATATATTTATATTTATTAAATAATATTATATATATAACAAAATAACACCATAAGTCGCCTTTAAATATACAAATAAAAGAAGTATGTAATACGTATACAGCATTCATGTTTCTTCAAACATATGCATGAAATACAAATAAAAAAAGAAGACATTGTCACTCACCTGGACATGATCTTCGGCCTAACGACGCATCCATATTGATCCACCAGCTGAATGGGTGCCCTCTTGCCATCGTGAGCGACGCAGTTCCTCACCAACATGTCAAACTTATTCTCGTCATCCTTAATA
Organism: Melipona quadrifasciata; assembly: GCA_001276565.1. Lineage (NCBI taxonomy): Eukaryota > Metazoa > Arthropoda > Insecta > Hymenoptera > Apidae > Melipona > Melipona quadrifasciata. The sequence continues at coordinate 523,541 of KQ435815.1, forward strand.
GCCAAGACCATCGTCATCGTTTGCCCTATCTTCACTATACCGGACACCTCGCTGGCCCATGGCCCTTTGCCAACTTGGATCTGCATCCAGCATTGCAAATTGTCGCCAAGGAAATTGGCGGTGACAGCGTGCAACATGTCCACTTGGAACGGTCTGAAAGTAACTGCCTTCTCGTAGAAGTCGTACCAGGTGCAACGTAGCTTCCTAGCTTGATCCCAGACCTCCTGGACGTACGGATCGTACTGGACAATTATGGTGTTCTCCACGTAACTACCGGAAGGCGTCGGTGCTCCGTAAGCTGCCACATTGTGATTCGCGGACGAGCTCATTCCGCAGGAGTTCAAGAAAATCTCGAACGTTGCGCTGAGATGGCCGGTGCCCGGTTTCAAGTGGACACAGTGCGGGTCCGAATAGAAACCCTTGCTGAAGATCATCCCGTAAAACGGTCTGTCGAACTCGATGTTCACTCGCATGTGCGTTTTCTCGCATTGCACCTGCAGGTGTTTTATTTGAGGCGTATCCGGGGAAGCGAGAGGCCAATTCTCCTCGGCGCCGTGCGTCGCTGGAGGGCCATACTGCGCCGGTGGCCCGTAAACCGATCTGTGTTCCAGAGGCAGCGCGCTACTGTCGACCAATGGAGCCTCGCAATTTACCCTCTGGAAAATAGGAGTGAAAATTTTGTTAGTTCTTCAGGCTGATGTTTAACAACAGAATATTATTACAGTTGTTGGTCGAAGTAAGATTTATTAATTGAAATGGAAAACATCCTTAAAATTTTCACCACTGTTTTGTAATTATTGTGTGTTTAACATCGAAATTTGAAATATTATTACTAGACTACGGATTTCTTTGCAATTTAACAAACGATATAATATAATATGAAAAATGTACGTAAAACAATTTTCCATTAGGATTTTCTTTTTTTTTTAATCGTGTTCTCAAAAGTATGAATTTGTAATAAAATATAAAATAAAAAAACATAAAATCAAAAATATGACATTCGTTATACTCGTATAATTTATTTAATGAATAAAGTAAATCCGTGTTTGAGTTTATAAATATTAACTTTAACTTAATATGAAGATTGCAAAAGAAAAACTGTAGTGCATTTTTGTTGAATTTTTGATTTTAATGTCACTAAATGACTAAAAAGAAGTACTTTAACATAATATAATTCAGAATGAAAAGAGCTCTAAACTGCAAACTTTGTAAAAATAGCTGGTAGATTAACGAATTTTTATAAAAAATCAAGGATTTAACTGTTGAAAAACAATATTTTAATATATTCAATGTCACAAGGAGAATAAAAAAATACTTATTTAGGTTTAACATTAAACAAAGAAACAATTTTATCAGCATGGAATTAATTGACAATATATTATATTTCAAAACTGTTCTATTGTAAAAAGTAAAAAATGTACTTTACTGTATTTTCTTCTATTATTCTTCATGTTAAAAATTAATGTTGCACAATTAATTATACATATTTAATAATAATGTTAAAAATTATTCTTCTACAATATAATAATACTTGAACAATATCTTTGTTTTATACATAATTATACATAATTATATATAAAATACTATTTTACAATAGTTAAAACAAGTACTTCATATTCGATAACTAACATTTGCTATTTGAATTAACATCACTTAATTACCCTTTGCGAATTCAACAATTGAATTTAACATCAATAACATGCATGTCATTATGGTGAATGAATCAACCGCGATTTCATCGGTGGTCGATCTCAAAATAGCAATGGTCACTTTTGCGGTGTCGAGCAAATGAGCATAATTTTGAAGACAGTATACGATAATTAGATAAACATTCCATTCGCTATAGCACACTCAAGCACTAATATTTATATTTGGAATTACAATACTAAATATTTAAATAGTAAATAATAGCATATAATTGAAAGTAAATAATATAGGATGTGAGATAACTTTTAATACTGAAAAATCATCCGTTCGTTATAATTATTTACTGATTGACAAATAAAAAAAAAAAATAAAATTATTTTATTAGATTGTAAATGATACAAAATCAATAATAATTGTTCTACTCCTATAAAACAGCAAAGACTATTAATTAATTTGTGAGAATTAATGCGATTACTACTTCCCTTAAATTTTATATTTGGTAATATCAAAATAATATTTAATAAATAAATATGACTAAATAAATTGAAATAAATGAAATAAATAAATATGATTATAATTAAAATGAAGTCATCAAATTATTTATCTCTGAAATTTTGTTAATTAAAGTAAAAAGCAAATTACCAATAATAAAGCAATGCTAACCATAATTGTTTTTTATGAAAATCGAATTGTTTGATATTATTAATATATATTTCATTTGTACAAAAAATATTTTGATATCATTGACATACTTTACAAAAATATATGCACACAATATAAAAGTAAAAAAGTCATATATCAACACTTTTTAAACAGAAATATTTAAAGTCTGACATTGAAATTGTTTGTCTGTAAATCAATTAATAATTTAACATATTTAGAATAACATAGTTAATTATTCATTTAAATTATTCATTCAAATGCCAGTTCGTGTGTATATTATATTTCAAACTTATTCATCCTTATTACTGTAAATATAGATATTCACTAAATACGTGTGTAATTACAATAGATATTTGAATTTTATTTCCGTCATTGTCTAATGAAAGAAATTCTTGCTACTTAAATTTATAGGGTGGTCACTCAAAGACTGAATGATATGAAACAAAAATGACTTTTACAAACACATGTTTTTTAAATTTTTTATTATTTTATTTGGAAATATAATTAATGGATTGTTTTCAGTATTTTTTTTCTATAACCTACAGAAAAAGAAAATAAAAAAGACTGAAAATGAACAAGTTATGACTTTTTCAAACCCTTCAGTTTTTCAATGGCCATCCTGTACTTATTTGAACCTGAATTCCTATTACACGAACGAAACGTCATCCGGTAGAGGACAGAATCCTATTATATTATATAAACTACTTGTTCTACAACAAGCTTATATAAATGTAACTCTACTGCACAACATTAATGGCAAATGTTACTCAACGTACAACGACGACGAATCTTCGTAATCGAGACTCGTAAGCACGTACGGAAACTATGACGAAATTGAAGAAAAATAAGAGGAATTCCTTGGACACCGGTTGAATAACTCTTAACGGAAATGAATGACGCGTTTCATGACGGACGTGTGCCCTTTTCAAGGCCCTGCACGTATGCGGAAAAGCAATTTAACCAGCTGCGTTTCGAAACTAAACCGTAAGTCATAACGGAGAGCCAACCAAAAATATAGGCTTATAAAACAGTACCAGAAAACAAAGAACATTGCAGCCACTTATTCAGTAGTGGATATAGCCCTCTAAGGGCCTGAAACTAATGATTAATTTCTTGTTTTCAAGTTAAATATTATTGTTGGACATCATATAAAATTACCAGATGTAAGTAAAACTAATTTGTAAAAATATGAATTTCTTTTAACTTATGCTTAAGGCATTTAATGTTTAATTTTTCAATTTCTATACTTATACTTGTGACTTTAATCTTCTTTTTGAGTTTGAACAAGTGGTTACAAACACGATGTAATCATTAATCAAATTTTTAATATTTAAAAAATTTATACATTTCATTAAATATTTAAAAACAAAATTCAACAAGAAAATCATATTTATTAATATTGTAAGTCACTTTATTCAAAATGAAGAAGTGTCCGATATTTACATACAACAAATTTCAAAACAACTCATTAGGAATTTAATCAGAAGAACAGAATTATTATTATTAATAATTATTAACGTGGAAAATTTAATAAAAGAATTTCTAATCATTCTAATCATCTGAAAACTATTATTAGAAATAACATGCATAAAGCAAATTGAGATTCGACAATCACCTACTCACCTACTCTTGAAACGCAAAACACGTGTTGCACAGTGTTATTAATATTTCATTTTTAATTAATATATGTCGCAAGAATTTTTTGGAAGCTTATTTTTCTTTCTCTCTCTTTCTTTCTTTCTGTCTCGTATCCCTACCACGCTATATATACGCATGTCTACAAACGGCGTGGAAGAGCCGGTCCTTCTAGAATTACAATGAATGACAATGAGCTGGATTCGAGCACCTCCGGCTCGTTTCACCGGGCATGAAAAAGAAGCGAGTTGCATTAGGAATTCCACGAACGTTATTCGCCGTTGCAACCTTTCACGGAATGCCAATCGAATGCGGGTTACGGTGCTCGAGATTCCATGGAATTGTGCTGTGAATTGTCAGACCGATCCGACCTTGAAGATCATCAAGCCGGGGTGCTTGATGGTCCGCGATCGATATCGAAGGTATCGGCAACGAGAGGGTGCTTCAATTCCTCTCGTGTTGGGATAGTTGGGCTTAAAAAAATTATGGAAAAATAGCAGACTGGTTGTTGAGTGACAGAAGAAGCGTCGATACAAGAAGATACAAATTTTTGTTCATTTTTTTGTTAAAGTTTGAATATTGGGATTAAACGACTAAAATTCAAGAAATTCTAACTCTGAGTTTCGTCATCTCTAACTCTGAGAAAAAATTGTATAACAAACGTTAAAGAATCGTAAGAGACTATGATGGATTTATAATCACGAAAAAAACATTTTTCAATGTTTCTAGAGACGTTTGAATTTTTACAAATTTCTAGTAGCAAATGAGTAAAGTATCCCTACTTTTTATCTGTTATGCGATGTAAAAATATGTTTGAAAGAAACAAACTAAAGATTATCAAAGTAAAGGCTTTACGCTTTAAAATGAGATCAAGTAGATTGTTGTACGATTTTTCTTTACAAAGTTTCTTCGTCGTTATTGTTTCAGTTATGTATTATAGTCGAGTTTTGAAATGCAGAACACTAATAATCGTTCGAGTCTAATTAACGAATAGATTGCGGATGTTTGAACCCACATAGATTGCTATATTCTTATATTCTTATAAATGTAATTGAGAAATAATTAATTAAACAGAATTATCTATGTGAAAACTCGTTTTATTTATTAAATATCAGAACAAATAGTCTACTTTGAATATTTCATTTCTGTATTTTGTAGATTTTTGGAATTCAAATTACTCAAAAATAATCAGTTTGAGAATGATCTTTTGTAACCGACATTGAAAAATAACAACAGAAATTAAGATGGAGATTGAGATGTATTTTATTTAAAAACTTTTGTTTGATATCGATTTCTAAAATAATTTAATTTTGGGGCCAGTCATCCATAACAGACATTGACATCTGTTCACATCTGTTTATTATTAACATTTATAAAATAGTTTGAAATAAACGATATAATCAAAATATTGTTTAAATATATAATTGAATATTGTATTAAATTTTAAATTTGAAAATTTTAATTGTAATTGATCAAACACAAGTATACTAATAAGAGATACGATAGACAGAATATTAAAATACATTATATCACTATGGAATAGAATGTTATAAATGAATTTTCAAATGGTACAATTATTTTTACTTCGATTCTTAAATATTTGTAATGTTCTTTCGACAAATACATTAATATAAGTGGAAAATACATTTTATATAAATTTAAAATATTTATTGTGTTCCAATGTTCGTGTTATTGATTGATAAATTATTACACAAGAGGGCCCAAGAGTTTCGAATTTCATGTCTTTCGTTGCATTTTAAGAAACCATTATGGCTTTTAACGAATGCGAGACACGAACCAAACCCGGCACATGCTGGCATCTATTACACGGGTCAGAATTTGTATTAAATACGACTAAGTGAGGTCGGTCGAAACGTAAAAGCAATCGAAAACAAGGGTACTGTTATACAACAGACATTCTTGGGTTCAAATCGATCGCGTACGCATATCGAGGATGTCGAGAGTTCTGACCAACGCCCACAGATTTTGCATTCCAGGTTAACTCAATTGACATACGCATGCGACCGAATTATGTTCTTTGTATAGAGGCTTGCTCCGAATAATTTTGGCATTCACGTCTCGATAAATTGTCGGATTTTCGTGCATTCGTGCCAAGTGTGAAGACGCAAAATTTCACTGAACGCGTGTGATATTGTAAACATACATAAATTATGGAAAGTAGAGTACTTGCCATAATTTTCAGCAGCTGAAACAGACGTTTATCTCAATTCTATTTCTTCTTTTTACTTTTATTCGTAAAAGTGCAAAGTTTGTACTGCGGAATATATAAACAATTGAAATTTTTCGCATCTGAATATTATATTATAGTGAGTGTTCCATTTTGTGAAAAGTATAAATATCTACAGTCTAATCATAAATATTAACAAATACAAATCATAACAGAATTGTGCAATACTTATTTTATATATTTTTATCGATATATTTGAGCGATCTATTACATATAAACGATAATACTATATGTAAATAAAAGTTTACGCTTTTTGTACGTGTTATATTTTCACTTCTCTGATATAAGAGCTAGTATCAAATAAATAGAATTATATTGAAAGTATTATATAACTGTCTGCTAGAAATATGTTATTAAAAATTTCAAAAATCCCACTGACTTGTGCAAACAGATTTAATTTAATTAACATGAGTTTTTATCAACATAATATAGTTACCTACCGATAATATTAAATGTTATAAAATTTGTAAATATTCAAGAAATGCAATATTCAATCTTGAAATCAAATAAAAAAATAATTTCGATGTAAAAGTAGAATATATTGTATTTTAACTCTTTGTTTCATTGTAAAAAGAAGTAAATTTTAATCCAATGAAATTTGAATTCGAATTTTCAATTTCAATTCTTTAAATTGGAGATTAATAAATACAAATATATGAAATAATACGTTATATTTAATATATT
>KQ435815.1:538681-554232 GCA_001276565.1 Melipona quadrifasciata
TACCTCCACTTTCAGTGATAAAATATTAACTGAGGAATTTCTTCTCGCAAAGATCGAATTGAATAAGTTACGCGAATTTCTTTTCAAATTTCATAAAATTGTAGAATTCGAATGAAAGATATACTGACAAGAAAAGAACTCAAGTGAGGAATTTCTTTTCTGTAATAGTAAAAACAGAATCGAATAATATAAGTTAAATTACATTAGCACAACGTTGGTCTTTAATAAGTCAAAGTTAAAAATTAAATAAAAAAAGATCTGTTTAAGTACTCTTTAATTTCATAAGATTAGATTTGAAAATTTTGATTTTAATAATAATCTCCTCGTACTGTGACTTTGAGGAAATTTTCAAACAGACATTTTTGAATAGTCCATGAGCTCGTGAGTGAAACTAAGTGAAACTTTGCATTACTTTTTGGCCTAATATCCTGTTTATTCGATATTAAGAAATAACCGTTGTCACTACTGTTTCATAACGTGAAATGAAAGTTAAAAACTAGGTTATAAATGTCGTGCGATAGTATTAGCTCGTATTTGTAATTTTGAAATATTCGAAGCATTTTCTGCAATAGAAAAATAATTTTTTGTTCGAATGTATGATAAAGAGAGTCATATATCGTGTGTCAATTCTCTATGCTTTAAGCAATATCATGCTGTTATGATATACTCATCATTGACACTAGAATGATCAAATTTCATACTTTTCTATCATTAGAAATAAATACATATACTCTTTAAAAATGTATTAAAAACTACTAAGACAGTAATTATTTAGGCTTAATAATTATAAACGTATAAATATATTCATTTCAACATGTTATAAATCATAAATTTATAAATTCTGAATATATTCATTGCAATACATTATAATTTATAGGACCTAATTCATAAATTGAAGAATTTTAATTTGTAATGAACAAATAAAAATTTTGATGTAGATTGTAATGTATTATAATTTATAGATCTAGAATATATTCATTGCAATTTACTATAATTCACAAATCTTGTAGTATATTCATTTTAATTTACTATGATTCATAAATCTTGAGCATATTCAATATAATAAGTCATAACTTATAGAACCTAATTCATAAATTTAAAACCCTTAATGATAATAAGAATTTTGATGTAGTAATACATTATAAATCCTGAGTATACATTATAATTCATTGCAACGCGTTATAATTCATGAATCTAAATCTCATTGTAATACATTACGTAATTCGTATAAAGCCTGAGTATATTGTAGCACGTTATAATTCATAAGTTCTAATTCATAAATTTGAGAATTAGCAATACTATTAAGAATTAGTAAAATTAATCAAAATTTTCGTTTTGTCACTTTTATTTTTATTTTTATCCTTTACCGATATTGTTCCCAGAACGAAGAAATAAAATTTTAATAATACTTAGAATTCGACACATTCGTGGACTATTTTTAAAGAAATTCAAGCAACATTCGCTAATAAAGTATAATGCATTTTACCAGACGAGGATAAAATTGACAAAATTTATGACATTATCTCAAGTTAATGCGAACGCTGGCATTAAGTCATTCAAGATGATAAACTGCAAAAATCACATGGACGAGCTTGAATTACTAGATTCACTAGGGAAGCAGTTAGTGAAACAAGAGTGCAGTGAATAACTCGCGGTCACCCACAAGATTACATGTTTCGAACGACCACAAAGAAGGAGAATGTTCTTTTTCCTATTCATCAACCTTCATCAATAGCGGTTTGCTTATACCTGTGAGAACTATGCTAGACAATTTCACTGTTCTTAAATTACATCACCATGGAATACTTTCCAAGGTACATCGTACCTTCTACATTAATTCATATTTATCTTTCTTCATTTTATATGTTTGTATACTCGTGAATTACAAGTGCAAGTTTCTCGTTTGACCATTTGCACAATTAAATTATTTGATGTAAAATAATTATAAATAATTATGATAATATTATAATATATAATATAATATTCTTGTAAATGAATGAAACTCAAACCAATAAATTGATCTAAATTATCAATTCTGCAGTACTATTACTAGAAATTTAAACAGCTATCTCGCCATAGATTTTACTTATTTATTTATTCTTTTATATATTCACATTATTATTATATTATTTTGTTCCACCGTTACTTCAATTTCTTCTTTATTATCACTTTATTCTATCAAATGATAGAAAATAGATTTGTAAAATTAGTTCTTAATTTCCGTAATGAATTACAGTTCATTTTTAAATTCGAACTGAAAATGATGACTGTGTAGCGTTAATCCTTCGTATTCCAAGATATTCTTTCTTCGCTTAATTCACACATTAAATTGTTGTAATATTGTGTTTAAAAGCTTAGAACAAATACGACATTAGACAGAAAGTTTAAAAGGCAAATATACATCATAAAATGGAATGTTAATAAAAAAAATGTCTAGTTTAAACTATCAATTACATATTAATTAATACATATTCGTATTTTCTTTCTGTTTGCCACTCTATGTGCATCTGAAACTTTATTTCAATCAATTCCTGTAAACACAAATACAATTATAATTTCAGAAACACATAGAGCATGTATTTCTGTATTGCACGCATATTTGCACAAATATATTTATTATTTTTCCCTATTTATATATCTGCCACTCGTCAAGTCTGCATAAGATTATAATCATTGAAGTATTAACATTTCCACAATAGGCGTCACATTTGTATAAATAAATAAAAAAATATATTATTGACAGATTAAAGTAAATAATAGTACAGTAAAAATAAATAATAATAAAAAGATCATAATCATCAAAGAATTAACACTTTCACAGTGAATGTTGCACTTCAATAAATAAATAAAAGTATGTATTAATGATAGATTAAAATAAATAATAAATAATAATACATTGAAAACAAATAAAAATATCGTATGATTATTATACAATGATAATTTAATAATGTTTCCTACGCACAGTAGTCACTATCGCTTCAAAAGTTGTGAAACATGCTCATTCACTATGAATAGTGAAATTCTCGCCAAAAACATCCCACCAGGAAAATGTTAATCGCAAGCGCTGTGTGATTTCTATTGGATCTTAAAGGACTGTAAAAACTGAAGTTATGAACACAAGTGCCAGATTTCATCTCCACGCTTACGGCAGCCGTAAAGGAATGCAATTAAATGCGTCAGAAGGTAAGATGAATGCCAGTTTGGTGAACCGCGGCCGCTAATTTCCAGAAACCAGGATCTCGCCATTTCTGCGATGAATTATTAGCGAGATGGGTTAGTTTCACGTTTCAACTGGCCAGGTCATCAAGGCGAAGGTGCAGTCCTTCCTCTCGAAAAGAGACTGACATCAAGCAAATTTCTAATCACGCTGGCCGATATTTCTGCATTTGGTTTTATCTTTGTCTAATTTACTGTCTTACTATGGAGTTGAGAACTGTGAAATTCTGACTAATTATGAGAATTGGACATACAGTTTTTAGGTGGTTTCTGAACCATCGAAAAATTTCAGAAATGACGTCTGAGATTCGAACACCTTTGAGACTTATCCATTCACTGCAAAATTTTCCTTCTAATTAATGCGTCGCAATAGTTACATGTATCTCGCTAGTTAACTTCTCAATGATAGACACTGAGTCCGTAATTATCTTTCTACATGGTCGAAACTTAAATTCGAAATTATTTATAAAATTCATTTAAATTTAAATTTCTTCTTATTTTATTGACGGTGTTACGTACACGTACAACCGAGTAGAAAGTGATTCGTTATGCAGAACGAAAGTCGAAAAGAAAGAATAACGTTTTCTCGTTGAAGACATCTTCTTCGAAAGAATCGAATTTAAAACATTCAGTCGAGTGTGCATTTGTCACTTTTTCGACCGTAAACTTACTCTCCAATTATCGCGCTGGTTACACGACATGCTGTATTCCAAAGTCTGTACTTTACACGAAGCTTACTTTTGACTTGGTTCTTCGTATTTATTGTGAGATATTCATTAGTGTAGGTTTGAGAAAATAAGGGGAAATCTAACATGTATGAAGAGAAAACAATCTCAATATAAAAATTGTCACACAAAAATAACTATCCAAAGAATGTATAATTTGAGAAATTATTGCAGATACAAGAATACAAAAGGAAATGAAAACGATCATTTTATTTAAAACAATGTCTATGCAACATATTACAATAAATATAGGTGATTCGTCAATTAGTGCAATCGATGAAATATTACAAATTAATGAAATCATATGTAAACATTTATGATTAATTATACTTAAAATATACAAATTAATCATGTTCGACAAGATGAAAAACATTAAAAGGTATTTCGAAATATTTTTAAAAACAAGAATTAAGTGTATTACCTAGCGAATAATTTATTAAAATTGAAAGAAAATTTGTATAATTTATATATTATTACGTAATACAATTATACTTAATTATTAATGATAATTGACACATGTACATATACATACGTATAAACAATAAAATACATATAGATACCTGTATATGTTTTTATAATTCTTTCATTTTCTCTTCAACAAATCACACGTACGTATGTTTTTATGCTTTTGTTTCGTTCAACAAAATCATCCGAAGCAATTACTCGAAAAATGAATATGTCGGTCGAACATGCGCGAAGACGACATGAAAATGAAAATATTATAGATTTTTCTCATTAGCTAAATGAACGGACGTATAATTTGGTTTAATAACTCAATAGCGGTGCAAATATTTCATTTCACGTGCAGAACGTCGAGCACGTTCCCGGCACACGTATATTTCTGGTTATATGTGCAGAAGTTGTGGAGATGACATTTCACCGTACATTTACGTCGAAAGTTTGTTGCACTAAACACAAGGCACGTTGCTCGTTCTTCGAAACTTGTTTCGAGTCTCTTTATTAAAATGTTTCAAAAACACTAATACTAGCCGCTCGCCTTATGAAGAACGCACAACGCTTCAACGGGACTTCAAATTTCCTCTGTGCGATCTTTTCATTACGAAGGTGAAACAAGAGAATTAATTATTTTACCTTTTGTTACATTTATCAGGAAGAAGCTATTCTTTTGAAATAATTATTTTGTGGCTTTTTTTCTTTCTTTGGAAAAGATTATTGAGATAATATCGTTGATTTCTTTCTTTAAACTGAAGCTAAATTTGTTCTTTTCTTTCGTGAGTTAAAAACTTGAGTTTGTTAGAACTAAACTTCGCGAATTAGAGTCAATATCTTGCAGTTGAGCAAATGTTATATCTCACGATAGATATCACATTTTACAATTAGACTGTGTATTTTTGTGCATTTAAGGGAATTTTAAAGTGTAGAATTGCAATATATGAAGTATTCAAAATTAAATATTTAGCATATGTATTAGTTTCCCATAAGTTTCTTCCCTTTCTTTTGATGCGAAATGAATACACGATATTTTTTGTTTAAGATGGATTTATTATGTTATATATGAACCGTTCTGTTCTATAACCTTCTTCCATCTCTCAGGAAGCCTCATTATGCCCTCTTTCCAAAATTGTTTAAGTTTACTTGTAAAATATTCATCTAGGTGCGTTTTTATTTCGCTTATGGATTTGAAAGATTTACCACGGAAAGAATTTTTTAAGGAGAGGAACAAGCAGTAATCGGATGGAGCAAGGTCTGGAGAGTATGGAGGATGAGGTAGAACGTCCCAATCAAAACTGTAATAATTTTTGCCTTACGGCTAACGCAACTTTTGCCTTACGGTTAACGCAACATGCAATTCTGGCCGTTTTTCTGCTACTGGCTGCTTTCAATTGATCCAGTTGATTGCAATATTTGTCAGCATTGATCGTATCATCTTGAGGAAGGAGCTCGTAGTACACTACACCTTTCCAGTCCCACCAAATGCACAGAAGAACCTTCTTCGGTTGAAGTCCAGGCTTCGCAACAGTTGAAGGTCTACTTTACTTGGACAAAGTGCGTTTTCGATGCGCATTTTGGTATAAAATCCAAGTCTCGTCTCCAGTGACAAGCCTCTTTAAGAAAGGATCCCTTTCATGTCGCTGGAGAAGCAAAGCATAAGGCCGGTCTCTGTCAATAGGTGTGGAACCCAAACTTCATATCGATTCGCATATTTTATCTTGATTAAATGCTTATGTACCGTTGTCTTGGGAATATTAGTGGCATCCACTATCTCACGCACACTATATCGTGGATTTTCAGTGAGTACAGTCTTGATAATGTCCGTATCAGTCGTTGCTGGGTGGCCGCTGCGGTCTTCATCTTTCAACTCGAAATTGTCAGCTCTAAATTTCTTAAACCAATTGTGGACGGTCCTAATAGTGGTAGTACCACTGCCGTAAACGGTGAAAATCTCGTCTGCAGTGTCCTTTGCACTATTGCCTTTTTTAAAGCAATGAAGCATAACATGCCGCAAATGCATCTTTTGGCTCTCCATATTGAACGGTGCAGAAAAAATTTTAAAAGAGACTTTGTCACCAACGAAACGTACTTTGAAAGAGCTCTGGGACGACTCAAACCGATGCCATAAACGGCTAAGAGATAAGCCTCCATGTTCATATAAATACAGCCACTTAGAGTCACTCATGGCGTTGCGCGGAAGAAACTTATGGTACAACCTAATATTTATAATTCCATAATATAAAGAGACTTATAATTTCCTAAATTATTTTATCAACTATATTCTCAAAAATATAAATTTATATAAAAATCCGCAGTCTACTTATAATTAAACTTTAGATTTTGTCTATTTCAGCATAAATTAGTAAAATTATTATCAAATAATTGAAATGATGAACTAAATTAAAAAATTTAATATGCTTACTAGTTTTAACTGTTTGACAATAGTTTCAAAAACAAAGAAATAAGTAAATAAAACATTTTAAAAAAAGAGCAGCATACTAAATAATTTCTAATTACTCATAACTTTCTTCTAATTGAACGTATTATCTATAATTATCTGAAATATTAGATCTGTCGATAGATTTTGCCAACATTTTACTTACTAACATTAGAGATTTTAAAAATTGAACTTGATATTCTAACATTGTTCACTAGCATTATGATCTTTAACTGTTTGAAAATATTTTTGAAAAGAAATAAGCAAACAGATTATTTTTTCTGGAAAGTATAGTTGCAACAAACTTCTGACAGAGACTTAAAAGAAGAAAAAAAAAATAAACAAGTCTTTTTGATGGTACCATCGTTTAATTCCACAATTCTAAATTCAATATTGTTAATTAGAGCTACACAGCATATTAAATTCATTGCAAAATCTTTCATTGTAATTATCAGATTTACAATCAACTCGTCAAGTTGAAAAGTCAAGACACAGTAATTGCGTTCGAAAGAAAATTTCCAAACTTGTTTAAATTGCTTTACGAAGACTGTGTATCTAGTAGCTCGAAAAAAAATCAAATGAAATACAGACAAAACTTACATTAACACACGGCGTAATACTTTTCGCCCAAGGTGAAAAAATTCACGCGTTTACATATCTTCTCGATAATTCATTACATCCATCATGTTTGTATTATATATTTTGGAGCCAGCATTCTATCCGCTCGTGAAATATCGTTCAACGGTACGTCGCGTCCTTTAAACCTGCGATGAGGTTTGCACGATGAAATACGTTTAAAATCTGACTCGCAGCCCCGGAGTTGCGCGAGATGTGTAGCCGGCGAAATTACATTAGACTGAAATATGTCCCCGGAATTAATGTAAACAGCAAAACAGTCGGCGTGCAGTGCAAAAGATGCGCGCGATGTGCATTTTCATTTATACAGCCTCTGGTCGTTGAATTGGGATCGCTCGGAATTTTTCAACGTTTTAGTAAAATCGAGAGTTTCGAACCGGGCGTGGGGCATTGTTTGAACAAAATGATTATTTAAATTAACACGACGGTTTATTTGAACAAGCAAACGATTCTCCTCTAATTAATCCTCGAATTGAACAATTTAGGCTAAAAAAAATGAATATTGATTTATACCTGTTAATTTGAAATGAATTGTTTGGTAAGAAATTTGGTAAATATTCAAAATGTTTATTAATCAGAATAAATCACCTAACCTTCATTTCACTTGTCATAAGCGAAAAAAGGAAAAGGATAAGTCAATTTTTCAATACTAATCACGTACACAGATAATAAAAGATTTTACGAAAACTTTAGAAAACAGTTTTACGAAAAATGGAATTTGACTTTTATATTATAGTAACCTATTATTTAATTTCATTGTAATCGTAGATACTCCAAAAGAACTATCAGATCGTCTAAACTTCATACATCGTTAAGCATCAAGCAGAACTTGAATAAATAAATCAACAATTTCTCCAAATTTCAAAAAATTGTGAAATATAGATGAAACAGTAACAGAAATAAAAGATTCCACAAGTTCTACAATGCAACTTGAATTGCAAATGAACTGCTGTGTCAATCCAAAATTTCAAGTGATCGTGTATTTGGAAATTCTTTTCATCGCAAAATTAAGCGAGAAAAGATTTGTACTGTTAACTGTCAACTATTGATCTAAGATTGGCTTTTAGCTGGCTATTTGCAATTTCTTTTCATCGTTATGTTAAAAAGAAAAAGAATTTCACAACGTAAAATGAAAAAAGAAAAATTGCGAATGATCTGTTGCTTCTGTTAATGTAAAATCGGCTCTCGGTAAATCGACGAACCTTCTAAGTGACGATAAGCACTCGGACAGAATAATCGACAACGCCCTCGTTGAAACGTCCTCGACGACTAAGAAAGAAGCTACCGTTGCGAGACACTCGAACAAGACGTGTGCGATCGTTTCGCGTTAAAGGGTACACGACGACACAGCCAAAGCGAGACAGGACAAAACAAGACGAGACGAGACGGCACGAGGACAGAACCGAGACGTTTCTCAGGAAAGAAAGCTGCCAATGGAAAAGAAGTCAATCCTTCTCGGCTGGAACTCGACTAGAGTCTGACCCGCTATATATCGCGCCTCGTTCCCCTTGACAGAGAAAGAGAGAAAGAGGAGAGATGTGACGGAGAGAAAGAGAAAGAGAGAACACGAGCGGAGAACGAGTAAAGAGGAGGAAGCATCGTCTAGAGAGTATAGTCGAAAGAGGGCATCGCGTCCGGCGCGATGACCTACTATCTTCGCTTCGGCTCCTCGACCGTATAGTTAACACTACTACGTGTTTCGTGGTGGTAGTGGTGGTGTTCACAGGTACATCGTGTAAGTATGTACCTGCAGAGAGCTGCACTTAGCCGTTTTCATTCATTTCTTCGTTTCGCGTATTGGTGCAGCGCAGTAGAACCAGCACATCGAGACATTCCACGTATAAACAATTATAATTTAAATGATGGTAACTCAGATGTATAAATTTTGACAAAACTACATTTAACATCGAGCAATTGTAAAAAGAGAAAATCTGAAATCCGCCACATTGAACAATCGGTCTTTTAGTATCCAGTAAAAGCCATCATTTCTGTCTTACTTTGAATATTTGAATACTTCGGCTTTTCTTACTGACATCTTATTTTTATAAAATATTTCTGTTGAAAGACAATACGTATGTCCGAGATTTTTCACACGTTCTGTTTCTAGAACGTAGTTTTGGACGATGCATGGAAAATTTGTAAGATACTAATAAGGGAGTTAAAACGTATCGAAATATTCTATCTAATATCTAAAATAAATATATATCTAATAATATACGCGTAAATAATATATCTAAAATATACATGTAAATCATTGTAATTTAAGTGACAATTAAAATAAATAGACTTGTGCAATTACCTTCTGCGTAAGCAGATACCTTTTAATCTGAAATCTATAGTTTTAGTGTTAAATAAAAATCTACGCAATATAAGTAAAATGATTGTTATAATAAAATAAATTTTTGTTTACCGATTTACTGAATTATTTACACGAGAATATGAATTTGCATAAATCTTGCATCAGTTGCAAATGACGATAGTAAAATATTCAGTTCCCTAAAAAGATATATATATGTATATTTTTATAAGCTAATATATATATTTTTTATTAATTACTCCAAATTACACACAATAGAATATACATTCAAAATAATCTTAACCTAAATTACTGATTGTTTTGATAGAGCAATTCAAAATTTAATTGTAAAATTTCGATCTGTGCACAACATGAACACATCTGTATTGTTTGCTACAATAAAAGATATATATAACGATATATATAAAAATATACACTTTTATATATCTTTTTCTCATACATTTATGACTCGTACTAAGAAATTTATATGATTCCAAACCATCAATTGTACATTGTTCTTGGTAATAAATGAGACTGTCGCATTGAATTTCACGCTTTCAAATCGCTTATCAGTTTGAACGTGATATATCGACTCGTGTTTCCGAATCTTTCGTTTTCGCGAATTATTTATGTAACTTTGTGCACGATAGTCGTTTGTTATTCGTTCGATTGTCTTCCGAAGATACATCGTTTAATGGCACGTAGAAACGATCGATAAGAATCGTCGCTTCAGCAACGAAGCTTCATATTGAAGTGCAATAATTTTCACGCAGATTTATAATTTCGAAGATAATGCAAATTCATTTGCAACTGCTGCAAAAAGAATTATAATTATAATTACTGATTATTGCTAATTATTCTCTATTTTAATCCTACTGTTTCATTTTTAAGGCAAGACGATTTGTAATTTTGTTGGAAACATCACGAAAACAGTACAAACCCGCCTGTTAGGAAACTAAATTTATCAATTACGTTCATTCCTAAAAAAATTCAATCCTTGTTATTAATTCCATCACTCTCACTAATTACATTTTTAACGAGTGAAGAACAAAACGAAGCGGAACGACAGAAATTTATAATTTTACTCAGAACATTGCAAGATAATACGTTTTAATTTTGTTGGGAACGTAATACGCACGATATAAGAAATTAATTTTAAAGCAATTTATTCCTTAAAAAAAAACTTCGTTTTAATCCCACTGTTAACGATTGAATAACAAAATCTAGAATCTCTTCAAAAATATTGCAAAATGGTACACATTTGCAACTGTTGCAAAGACTAAATTGATCGACCAACATCGCAACGTGACGAATTCCTAAGAAATGTTTATTCTCTGTCTTAATCCCATTACTCATCCCACTGTTACATTTTCAACAAGCGAACAAACGTCCATCGAGCGATGATGAATCTCGCTGATTGCTTATCTTCTCGTTGGAAACGTCTGCACCAATGAAATCCAACATCGCAACCTCCAACTCGCGTCAAACACATTACGTCCGATCAACGTGTTCAAATGTTTAATCGGAATAGCATTACGTACACTTGAACAAATTAATTGCATTCACTTCTAGTCCATAATTATTACGGGAACGTGGAAAAATTACGTCGATCGACGCGTAATTTTTGTTCAACGTGCCCGGTAACGTTGTAATCCATTTATACAGCGCAAACACGACCGTGTTCTCCCTTTTATTCCGCCTTTCACGGTTTTTCATGCGGCGGTATGTAAAAAGATACACACGCCTGTAGAATATCGATTGGCACGTCGGATTAAACAATAAAACCGACGAAACTTGTCTCCGAGTCTCTCTGGCGCAGCCTGCAACTAGATTGACTCTCGAACTTTAGTGGTCGTCTGACTCAAGGCCAGAAAGCACTTGAAACGAACTGGTTGATTTTCGGTTTCGGTTACTTAGAAAAAAAAAAGAAGAAAGAAAAAAAAAAGCCTAGGATCAGCGATCTTGGTGTTTCGTTGTATATATACATGTATGTATGTATGTGACACTGAAAGATTGCAACAGATGAGATACTATTTGATCATAAGATATTGTGGATATAATTTAGTTTCCTTATTTTTTTATTTGATATTCTATGTTAATTTTCTACACGATTATTCGTTCATTCATTATTCAAAGAAGGGACTTTGAATTCGTTTTAAAAGGAAATTTGATGTTAATTTCTTATCTGATTGTACATTTGCCAATTAATAATTATTTTCTATTTATTTTAGAGAGGAATTAATTTCGTATTAATTTCTTATTTCTTGTCAATTGAATTGATTTGTTCCTTCTTATTAATCATATCAGTTCCTCAATTTTCGATTATTTTTTTATGTGTACACTGTTTTACAACATTTAAACGAAAATTTATTTTTCGGTGTATAGACATATAATGTCACAACTTCATATTTTCAATCAAAAAAAAAACACGTAAAATTCGGAAAATTCTAATTTACCAATGATAAACAGTACACGTGGAGGCATACGAAAAAATATTCAGCCCAAAATTCGTTGAAAATTGACATTCCTCTCTTCTCTTATCAAGTAAATAAATTTTCTGTTTTATGAATCTACAAATATACCAACATCTATAAATAATTGGTTTACGTACAGTTGTTAAAGTTACTCATGAGATGTTCAATGTAAAAAGATCCCCCAAAGATCTGCATTTCGAATCTTCTACGTAAAAAATTATTGACAACTCGCTCGGGAAATATTAATCGCCCAATTACTTCGACTCGGGTCTCAACAAATTCATCGTCAAGAATCTAGGAAGCAACAGCAATTGATCGTTTTAATCTCTCCGCTGGTTTTATCGTTAATAAAAACGTATTAGAGATCGGTAACTCCAGCGTTAACAGGTTGAATTGCGTGCGTGCTAGCACTCTCGTTCCAGACTGGCCAGGATGGTGACCGTTTCCATTCAGGCTTTTACTTCGAAACGATCAGCACCATCAACAGACGAGGATATATAGCACAACGGAGAGCCCGCGGCAACGGTGATTCCCCTTAAGCATCAACGTCGCGTTGTTTCTCGGCCAGCACGTGCGTCCCGCGAATAGCGGTCCAACCGGCTAACGCAACGTTTAGGCATCAATGAAACACGATCGTCCTTTTTTTTTTTTTCGTTCCAAAAGACAGTGCGCATTTTTTAACGGTTATGAAAATTGTTAACGGGACGTTAACAATCTATCCTTCCTTGATACTCGCGGAGTATCAATTTTTGTCACCCTCTCGACAACGACGACACTGTCACTCGCATCAGATATAAATAAAATTAAACAGTTACGAAATGAATGTGCGTCGGCAGAAATATAATGAAGTAATACTCGAATGTTGTAGAATTATTATTAAATTGCGAGTGTTTATGCGTTTCTTTTTCTTTTTTTTTTTTTTTTTTTTTTTTTGTGGAAATGTTCAGTAAAGCAAAAGTATTTATTTTTAACTTTAAAAAATATTTCTAGTCTGATACATTCTTTTATGTCAAATATAGGAACGATATTGGAATATAAAGGTTCGACTATCGGAACAGAATTAAAAATAAATGGAATATTGTAGAATTATTATGAGACTAAGAGTGTTTGTACATATTTGGGAAATGTATGTGAGATATCCAAGTGTAGAGTGTATTTATTTTTAATTTCAAAAAATATTTCTCGTTTAAGTAGTAAAAAATGGTTCGTCTTTTCATTAAGTCATGAGTTTGCTATCGATATGAGAATGAGATTGAAATATGAAAATCCGATTTATTGAAACAAGATAAATGGACGAACCTTGTAAAATTGTTATTCAACTGTGATTTGTATATTTTTGGAAAACTTAGATCTTTAAAAATCCAATATATTCTATATAGAGTAGGTATTTTTAATTTCAAAAAACATTTCTAGTTTGAGCAGTATTCTTACTTAGATATGAGAGATTTGCTGTTTCATTAAATCATTAAATCATTCTTTCTGTTATTAAAATGAGAACACGATTGAAGTATAAAACTTCGAAAATGAAAGAAAGAGGTGAATGGATTGTTTTTAAACATCTCAAACTTGAGTATTTTAAAAGTACTTTGTATGAAGAATTATTATTTTTTACATATATACATACAGTGTCTCTGCAAATAGAGTCGTAGATCACACTTTATTATGCTGTTAAATTATTTCTAAAAAATATTACATTTTCTTATGAAATTGATTCAGTGAATTTCCCTCGAAGTAAACATTATTAAATCTAATTTTACAAAAATAGAATAAATACAAAGTGATTTTCGTAAGCGCACGAAAAATTGCATATTCTTCTCACTAGAAATTAGATATCGATTTTTCACTTGGAAAAATTTGCCAAAATTTCGCTTGCAATCATTGCAACGAAATATTACAAAATTTGACACGCAAAAACAAATACTTTGTTTACCCCTTGAAAAATTACAAAGATCATTGTTGACAAGTCAGTTAACGAAATTCAATTAAAAAAATCCGAAATTTAATAAACACACTTCTCACAGGAATCTCAATGTTTCCCACGAATCCAACTTTCGCTCTTCAATGAATGCCCCTCTAATTAAATCTGTTAAAACTGCAGACAACGGCCGCCGAGAATATTATTATCATTGGTTTCGTGTCTTAATAATCAGGCATCATCCAGGGAAATTAATTCCATGCCGTAAAGAGAGTGCATTACCGGGATCGATATTACTACTTTCTAACCTTCAATCTACCGAACGAGATTACTACTCGCGGTTAGCGACTGATCTCCTCGTTTAAAGTGACAGACGGTTCGTACCGCAACCGTTATCCCGAGCTGCGTAAAACAAGTGAATTTATTTATGCACCTGCTTGCGTTCTTCCGTCAAATTGCATTTTCGAACAGAGCACGTTGAGAAGAAAATCATCGTCATCACAGTGTCATCGAAGTTGTTATCAATGGACAATGAGTAATTTTATATTTGCACACGCACGTATCAGAAAGTCAATTTTTAATAAAAGTTTTATCAGCCCATCGAGAACTAAATAGTTTATCATAAAATTGTAAATACTTCAATTTCTTCAGATTAAATAGTTTATCATAAAATTGTAAAAATTTCAATTTGTTCAGACTTCATAAAAGTATCAAAAATATTAAAGAAATTGGAATTTTTTTTCTTATAGTAGCAATAACAAAAGAAAAATGGAATTAATATGAACTGGTAATATAAACTGATTAAAAAAAAATAAAATCTTAAAAGACTAATAGATTAATTACTACAGTACATATAATTAATATATCACTATTGTTGTGTTTAGTTTTTGGTATCATTTGATATTTTATTACTTGTTACTACTGATTCTAAATATTTATTGTGTGCATTCTTATTGTGCATATATTAATAATTTTAATTTAGTTTGGACTTTTAACAAAACTTGGATCAAGTTACATTAACAACCTTCAAATTTTGATGTTAAAAATTATAACTGATCCTAATTTTATGGCCAGGATTATATTGCTGTAAACTGCTATTAGTTTGCTATAGCTTTAATTGCTATTACTTTGTCGTTGGCTACTAGCTTTAAATAATATTTAATTTAATTTATTTTTAACTTCTTAATACTTTAGCTTCTTAATACTTTTACCAAGTAATATATTCGGTAACATATCAATACTAACTTTATTTTCTATTAGCTTATCGAATATTAATATTAGATAATATTTAACTTCATAAGTTATTTAACTTTTTATTTTAGTATATAAGGTATGATATGGTATGACCTAATATTATCTCTTTTTCTGCGTCATTAGGAAGTCAATATTTAAGTTAGAT
>KQ435815.1:571093-582281 GCA_001276565.1 Melipona quadrifasciata
TCACTACAGAGTTCAGTCATTCGAATTTACAAAGTAGACGGAGAGAAGAAGGAATGCATGCGTATGTCATTTACGTCTCACGTCCTAAATACGATGCATAGAGACCGAGGAAAACAACGCCCAATGGGATCAAGCCCGCGAACCATCGCCAACGATCCGAATAAGCAGTTACCATACTTCAGATCGTTTCAGACTGACAGACAGCATAATAAAACACGAGCAGTACGATCGGAGGTATGCGAGTGCTCGAGTAATCGTTAGCGAGAGAAACCGCGTTACACAATTACATTTCAGGAAGCTACGTTCCGTCATGCGCTTCCTCTACCCTCGTTTTCGTCAGTTGAGCGACTCGCCTCGCATCCTGCGAGACCAACGAGACCAACGAGACATATCTTCATGAATTTATCATCATTGATCGTTAAATCCCAACTTATACAGTTTCCTTCTTTTTTTTTTTTTTTTTTTTTTCCTTCGACGGCCACTGACACATTAACAATCGAAACGTCGAGAAGAATCGTTCCTTTTGTGTTTTGCAATGACGTTCTATCTAAAGTTTGCACGTGTGAGCGCACTCACGGTTCTTGGGGTAATTTTTAATCGTTAATTTT
Organism: Melipona quadrifasciata; assembly: GCA_001276565.1. Classification (NCBI taxonomy): domain Eukaryota; kingdom Metazoa; phylum Arthropoda; class Insecta; order Hymenoptera; family Apidae; genus Melipona; species Melipona quadrifasciata. The sequence continues at coordinate 571,702 of KQ435815.1, forward strand.
ATTCAATTGTGCGTGTAACCTAAAGTTTATGATGTTGTTGTTATATTATTATTGCCGTTACGTACGTATAGGAATATATTTTGATCAATATATGTGAGAACGATCGAAACAGATTCGTCAAAACAAATTGGCCAATAACAATGAAGCAGGTGAAGATTCAATTATGGCAGCCTTTCGATCTCCTTAGGGAAATTTGTTATTTAATTTGATAATCCACGATAAGATGTACTGAAATTATGTTTATTATTGTACTGTTATTGAAATTTATAAATAAAAAAATTAATCGTAGATAAAAATTTTATAAAATGATATTTAAAATCAAAATGTAATGTATTTAAGAATAAATGAATTATAAAAATTTTATTTTTAGACAATCAATTTTAATGTTAATTTGAAAGAGGATTTAACAGTAGATTAATGAAATTATTTTAATTGATACAAACCCAACGCACACAGACACAAAAGCTACGCACATTTTGCCGAAAATTCGACACGGCGATCCGACAAAGGCGATCGATTTATTTAAAGTCTAAAGTGATCGAGGTCCGTAGACAGGTCGCCCTGGGCGTCGCAGCGCTCCGAATACGTCGCTGCCGCAAAGGAAACGAGACGGCGTGAGCCCCAGTTTCCTCGGCCACGGAAATCAGATATCGGATGGCAACGGCGGCTTCTTCCTCCGGCCTCCGTGTTTTTCTCCCGCGTGGGTATTATTATTATCCAGCGGGCGAGTGACCGGTGGTGCAACCCTTTGTCCAGCCGAGGCGTGACAGGTGCGAGCGCGTGACGTAACGAGGCACCGTTATAGCTCTCCGCCGATGCACGAGGCTGCATCGAGCGAAACCCCATAAGAATGCCGTGCGTACGGCGCGGAACACGCACGCACACGCCATAGCAGTGGGAGACGGGTGTTGCGCGAAATTCTGTCCACCACGTTGTGAAAGTGACATGGAGGAAAGGATGTGAAGGTAAAAAGAAGAAGGAAAAAAAAGGATGGTCCGAGCATGCTAATGGTCACGCTGTTCCACTTATCGATGGAAAGTTAATCGTACGAGCGTGTGGTATTTTTCGAGGGAAACCGGAAAGTGGACTGGAGCCAGCCTTACGTCTAGCGTAACTACTCCAACCGACGCACAAATGTTCTAACTGGTCAAATTGAAGGAGCATTTCCAAGGATTTCTTTTTTCAGATTTTACGTTTTCTTTTTCTGTATATTTACATTTGTATTTAATAGCTTTTATATCGTATTATATTTCTATTAGAAAAATATATTGTATTTTGTAATTTGCATTACATCACATTTTGTTAAATACGTTTGCCAGGTTAATTGTCGTTACTTCTTTTGCATATTTTTAGCTATGGCCAGTGATAAAAATGTATATTACGTTTTTACTATAATTTAGCATATTTTATTAACTATACAATATATTTATTTAATAGTACATTGCGCCAATATTTTGATGTAATCAAGTTTATCGACGAATGTAGCATTCAGAATGCTTTAAAATTTGTTGTGAAAAATTGTAAAATTTTAATCACTCTTGAGAGTGAGATGAATGTTCAAACATTTTAAAAGTATTGTTTACTTCGAAGTTGACTGCGCGATAGTGATCATAAAAGTTTAGTAAATCAATAGTTCGATACACGTGTAGATATACATATATTTAAAATGTTTCAGGAACAAATATTTTCATGAAAATTATTATTAATCTCTGGTAGAAATGATTCCAATTCAAATAATGGTTCCATTAAAAAATTTATCTTCGTAGTTAGAAATAATTATAAAATAATAGAAAAAATTAGAAAATCAAATAAATCGAAGAATAAATAATATTTAGTCTCTTCAGGAACAAATATTTTCATAAAAACTTGTTCAAAGTGGTTGAAGCAAAAGTTGGAAGTATTTCTAAGAGAAAAACGTTTTTAATAAAAATAATAGTGTCGTTTAATCAAAATATTGATTTTTGTGTGAGAGTATCTTTCCTACTAGAAAAGAATAAAATCGTTAAACTTCTTTGTGGAATTCGAAAATAACAAATATCGTGAATCTGGGTCATGATCAGTCACCGAAGAATGCAAATCCAGTTTTGAAACATACGTATGTGTGTCTGTTTTAAATTGGTTAAAATACATTTCACGCTCCAAGCTAACTATTAAAAGGAAGAATAAACCCACGAAATACTAATTGCATTCTTATTTGTAAATACATAACATTTTACGTGTGCAACATCATTTAATCTATAATAATCTATAGTAATCTAACATTTTCTTTGTGACTGATGATAATTGATGATTTTATAACGGAAAAATAATTAGACGTGTAGAATTAAATTATAATGAATCTTTGATAAATATAAGAACAAGTAATTAAAACTGCATATATTAGTATATTATGTCAAAAACTAAACTGTGTCAGATAAAAATTATATTATATCAAAAATTACCCTCAAAATTCTGAATTCTCTTAATTTATTAGTTATTATAAACTATTCAATTTTCTTGATTTAATAAAAATTTTAATTCACGAACGATTGATTATTAATTAAGCCCATGCGCAACAATTTTTGTCTATAAAATTAAAATTTCATTTTCATAATCAAGCTCTTAACCTATAATTTATAAATCCTCTTCATTTAGTTTATATCAAACTATTAGAAAGTACATTATGCCGGGAAATATATCACTTCAAACCAAAACTATGTCACGCAAGATATTATTCGTGAAATTCGTAACTTCCTTGATTTGTAAGAATTCTCGAATTGACCATTGGCGTAGGAATCAGAAGGGGAAAAAAGAGGGCACGAAGTCAACTCATTGTTTAGTTTTGATTAGCAGGTCGAAGCAAAGAAAGAGCGAGAAAAGGAGTTTTAAAAAGACACGATTTTAGGCGTTTCTGTTACTCTTTCCTTTTTTCTTCTCTCTCTCTCTCTCTCTCTCTGGTGGTTTCCTGCCACGACGAGGCAGAAAGCGGGAAATTAAGGCAACGTCGCACCGCGCCGCGGAAAATTGATCTCACGTGGACACGAGCGGCTGCTCAGGAACTTTCACGAATATTCGTCTCGCTTGTTAAAGGGACGAAACGTCGATCCCCGACAAAATGCTTTCGATGGTATTTCTGCTGATCCCACGAAATTACCCGGCGACGTTCGAACTGCCGCGGAATGACTACACAGCACCGAAACTTCGATGACAGATCGAAGCACATTACCTTACATCAGCAACTACCCTCCAACTGATATACGCGAAAAAATTGTTAATGGCACTTTCAACCCTGGTACGAGCCTAACAGAACGAAGACTCCGTCGACAGCGTTTTGCGCGTATCGATAATGTCTTGTTATTGCTTTGTTCGCAATTTTGATCACGAGAAAGTCTTTTGTAACATCTCGAGTCCTCTCGAATTACTCACTCGGAGAGAAATTATTAATTCTGTTTTGAAATTTTGCCTGTATATGCGAGATTCATTCAGACTTTTTCCATCATTCGGTGCATAATTTATTGTTCAAGACTTGTAATGAAGAATTATTTACTTGATAAATAATATGGGTTATACATACATAGTACTGTTGTACGAAATATCGATTACTCGGATATTTAAGTATTAAATATCAAATAGTAAATTAAAGTAGTGATTAAATTAATTAAATTAGTCAAGTATTAAACTTGTGTATTATTATTTCAAATTAACACCAAATTAATATAATAAATAATACAGTATTGATAGTTTCTTTATTATCTCTTTGTTCACTGGTACATGCAATTTTGATCATTATGACAAAATCAAGCGTTTAACATGTCAACGTATTCTTCAACCGAAGATTTAGAATTTAATTGGAGGAAGAAAATCGTACAAAAAATATACGAGAAAGATGAAGCGTCGATTCTATTTGGTCCAATCCTAAAACGCAAGGAGAGCTCTTTACTATACGACCAATTACTGAATCGCGATACAAATGTTTTCTGTTGAATTTCCACTTGCCAGACGAGAACTAAACGAGGTCTTTGAAAATTCGTTGCCAAGAAATCAAGCGCGAGTTGGCATGGTTGCGGAGTTCGCTTTTTCAAATGATGGTGCAGTGGAGCGGAATGCATTCTCTCAATTATCGAATTAGAAATAATGTATAGAATTATTAATTACCGATTGGAAATAATCATCAATTGTCAATTGGAAATAACGAGGAAACACTGTTAAACTGTTTTTCGACGACGCATTTGTTTTTGCTCGACTCGTGGATGGATTATCATCGATAATATGAACGCACCTTAAGAAATTTAAGAAATGTGACGTCGTTGTTCATTTAGTTTTACACTAATATACTATAATTGTATATTGATATCATTATTCGATGATTTATGCGATTCTTCGTCATCTCGTGTATGTTTCTAATAACAATTAAAGGAAAAAATTTTTATTTATCAATTTTATATTTATCCGATTTGGTACAAATTGAACATAAATTTCAATTATTAGATTAAAATTAAATGTTTTTTTTTTAAAGATTAAAAATAAAATAAAGAACTATAGTGTCAAGTTTATATAGATTTCTATAGCAAAACCTCCTATATCTAAACTAATAGGGAAAACAATAGTGTCTTATCTTTTTTGATATTAAATGGAAATTGTCAGTGCATTGAGATAAGTTTTCAAATAGTAATCAATATTACTGACAATAAGTTATATGGATAATTAGAATAATTTTATATCATATTACAAAAATTTAATCGTTTAATTATTAAATTTGGATTATGTTTATTTCATTTAAGTTACATTACATTGTATTTAATTTTGTTTTGTATTTCATCTGTTTCGTGATTTCAATTAAATTGAAATTTCCGAAATTAAGTGCTTTTTAACTCTGAATTATTATAGCCCCATATGTTTTAACGTATGTCTCTTAAGTTAAAAGTGCCATATTTTTTGGCCTATTGAATTATCAAACATCTTTTAGCATAAGTAATTGTGTAATTCACAGTCTGATTAAATTATTGAAATCTCTTTCTAAATACCTTCAAGATACATCCTTATTATTCGTGGAAAAATTATCTAACGTAAGACATCTTCGCAACTCACACAAATGAATATGTTACATGTTTCATAGATATTGTCTGTTTTAGTAAAATCTTGTATCTTCTTGCAATTATGAAGAACACGTCAAACATGTAACAATATATGCAAAATAGTTTGGGATGAGAAAATGTATTTAAAAGATTTTGTAAGAATGATCAAATAAAATTCCTTAATGTTTCGCATTAAATAAAAAATTGGAAATTATTTCGGTGAGAAAAAAAAAGCATTTTGTAAAATCTGATAAGTAACATAAGTCAGATGAATGAAAAGGACAACAGAATTTTCCAATGGATTTAAGAATTCGTATAGTAACATTAATAAAGCAACCTTGGCGAATCAGTAATAATTAATCTACTAATTTAATAATTCATCTTCACATTTAATAATGATTAACATGAAATAGTAATAATTGTGACTTTCTTATATAAAATTGAGTATTTTAAATCTGTCTTGCAATTATAAATCATGCAAATGTATTATGAATGTGTAATTCAAGACAGAGACACGTAAATAGCTAATGTTATCATAGGACATGATTTCATTACTAGAAATTTATTAACGAAGAAATTCGTGCCAAAACTTTTTGAACTTTAAGCCGATAATTCAAAAGTATATTGAACGATATTACATTGTAAATCTATATTTTGAAATATACTCGATCACGATAAATTACTACAGTGACTCCAATTAATATTTAGATACACCAGGATGTTTGCCTGTAGTAGTCTCATTAAATCAACCTTTTTTTTCTAAATACACCAGAAAAATTATTTCAATCAATACGAGCGTAAATTTTATTTACTCGATGCAATTTGTCAAATGTAAATTTACGTTTCTACCCGCTTGATTATACAAAACTACATCCGACACGCACGAGCCTAATTACACCATCTCATCACGACGAAACAAAATTCCATTCCAATTAATCGATTTCCGCGTGAAATCTGTTCAAATAGAAACGAACGTTTCTCCGCCGTAGCTCAACGTTTTCATCTTCGTTGAAAAGTCGACCACTGGACTCAATTACGATCCTCTAAATCGTAGGCATTTGTCGTGAGCGAGGCTCATCTCGCATGCAGCTGGATCGAGTACGAATCTTTGAACGACGTTTCGTGAGATTCAGAATGAATCCGTCCTCTTTCATCGGTTGTCGAGCCTCGTGCCTTCGTCTCTTTCTCTCTTCGTCATCCTCGGTACGAGGAGATCTTTCTCTGCCTACACGCGGCCTTATTCTCGACATAGACCCGGAGAAGGAAGGACGCCACGCGAAGAGAGACGTGAGAACGCTGACACACTGACTCGCTACCCCACATACCCTTTTGCCTCCACGACGTGTGTCCGAAAGAAACCGCGAGTGGGGACGAAGCAGGAAGAAACGAATCCCAGCATCGTCTTCCAAACGAATCTTTCAAATCAAAAAGGCTGTGTGTTTTTTCGTAGAAGACTGAACGACACGAAAGCTTCCAGTAGATGTCATTTTTCTAGTTACATCGAGAGCGTTGTATGAAATTTAAATTAAATGCTAATATTGAAATTTAACCCCTAATTATTACAATGTTGATTCAAATATTGTATCATCTAACACTCAATAGTGAAATATTGCGTCGTTAGAATGAAATGTCTAGTAGCAAATTATCTTCTGATTGTTGCCAGGTATTCTGTCTTTGTAACATAACGTTGGATGTTATAACATATGCATTTGAAAAATAGAAGTTAAACGAAATATACCTTTTGTAGTCTATATTATATTACTCTTAAAACTGAAAACTGATCTATTATCAAAATTGTTAATTATTATATTGAAAAATATTTCAGACTAGAATTCTTAGAAGGTTTCTAAAGTATTATCCAATGTGCCTAATTGACGTTTCTGCAAGTCGTTTAATGCAAAAGCACACGTAGTAAGAAATGAGGTAAAAGTTCTGTAAACAAACGTTACATCTCATTTATGCGAATTATTATGTCGAGTTAAATAGATGAAAAAATAATTCGATTCATTTTAACATTATCTATAAAAAAAGTAGATATTAGATTGTGTGCGTCAAAAGAACCACTAGTTTAATAGATATCTTAATTTTGTAGAATCTATCTAAAACAAAAACAAACAAAGCAAGTCTGTTTAGTAGTAGTCTTAATAAGTTTTACAAAATTAAAATTAAAATATTTACTAAATTATAAATAAAATTAACCCTTACGTATATCTAAAAAATAACTACAGTAGAATGTCGCGATTATTATTATCATATACTAAACTATTTCTCCCTCTATAATTAACAATTTCGAAAATATGTTAACCTTCAGTCCCAAGTCCTGGCTATCGTTCGTAAAATTGGAGAATTCGAATGAAATTTAACTACGAACTTTATCAAGGATCAAAGAACAATTAAACAAATCTCCTGGGAGATTTTCTTTAGCCCCAATATTAAAAAACAGAACTTGAATATTGAGTTTTAATATCAATAATTAGTGTATTGTTACATCTATTTAATTATGAATATCAAATGTATTTAAATACAATAATTCAGTAATTAACAAAATTTACTATTAAATTGCATTCACAATCTTACTAAAAATGTAATTGAAATTGAAAAAGACATTGGAAATTGAGAGTGATCCTAATTCAACAAGGTCACGAACTGTGATTCCAGACACATAGACTACATCGTAACGAAAAAAAATTCACAATATCCTCGAACAACCAATCAACGCCAAATGTGTGTGACTAACATACTTATTTAGAAAGAAAAAAAGGGAAAAGAAAACAGAACATCTTTCAAAGAGAATGACGGTGCGGAATCGAGATCTATTGACCTCGTGGCGAACGAGGATCAAGACGAGTGAGCTGCAAAAGACACGAGTCACCAAATGATTACAGAAAAACACAAACGATTTCCAGCAATGATCGTTCACACGTGTTCCAACAGAAGATCGTTCGAGACATCACCGATCGACGGATGTTCGATTACAGACTCGTAAATGCATTGCACCACTGTGTGTGTGTGTGTGTGTGTGTGTACAGGCAGCACTTGTCACACAATTCGTTCGTTCACAAACCTTTTTCTCCTCGTTGGCTGTTCCACCTGGGCGGTTGGTTATAATCCTATTGGCACACACACTTGGCACTTGCGTTTCTCCCCGTCGTAGCTCGGTTTTTCTTCTTAGCGAGAAGAAAGGGGGGGAGGGGAAAGAAAAAAAATCTCCTCGCGAGGATCCAAGGATCGAATGAAACGAAAGGGAATACTCGGCTTGATACTCGATTAATAAACGCAACGGGCAAGACACACACCGACGAGTGAGCCGAGTGAGTTCGTTGTGAGCTCACTAGAAACGAAACGCAGTCTATATACTCTCCCCTCTCGGGGTCGGTCGGCTTTCACCAAAAACCCTCGCCGTCACTGATGGGCCCGTGTCATCTGCAGGAAAAATTCTTCTCGAGTTGAGATTCTCGCAAAATGTCGAGGACGACGAGGTGCAACAGAAAATTTTGAAGTTGGAAGATCAACGACGGAGAATCGTTGACGATGGTTCAGGGATAGATTCTTTTTGTCCGTACCGGTGGACAATAGTTGCACGTGTGTGGGAAGCGGGCTCGACTTTCTTTTTTTTCTTAATCATCGGTGAGACGTAAACGGAGCGAGGCTGAATCACGACGTTCGTCGCAGAATGACGCGTGGTCTCGGCCTGCTTGCCGCAGATACCGGAAGTCCGCCGGTGACCGGACATCAGCGAAAGTTCTTCGCGAATTCTCAGACACGGGAAATTCGAAGGAGCCGTGTATTTGTAATTTCTTGCGTATTTTTAACTTTGAATTTGTTCTTTGAATTTTGTGCGATGTTCGACTTAATTGTCCAACAAAATGACGAACCTGTCTACCGAGAACTCGCCGGAAATGAAAATTAGAAGAAACTGTGTATTTTCAATTTTGATGTTTTCTGTTATTAATCCGCTGAATTTTGCGCAGTTGGATCTAATAAAGTTACACTTTACATCCAGGTTGTACTTGATATTTAAAAATTCCTAATTGAATTTCATTTTTGTAACATATAATTAAACAATGAACGAATCACGAAATATAAGAGAAGGAGAATTATTTCTCTCAGTATAATTAATTATGAAATTAAAGAGAATTTCTTAATTACAATTTATGAAACATAGATACAAATCTAAAATTCGGTAAAATATTCATTGATCTTTTACTTTTACTTCTAGAAATCTTGGATGAAAATGATTTAAATATTTTGAATTTCATTCTTCTAAAATAACAATATTAATGCGAAAGAATAACAAGAAATAATATTACTACAAACTTATCAAAGACAACTGTTTTAATTAGTTATATACGAAATGAAATACGTTAGTTACACAATTTATACAAATACTCCGTCAAAATAACACTTGCTTAATAATTATACAATGAAAAGAAACTAATATACTTGTGGAAATGCATGCAAAATTATAGTAATCTACGAATTTCATATTCAATTTAAAGTATACTTTTATTGTCAATTACAGAAAGCACCTTTTGAATTTGAAAAACCTTGACAATATCCTTTAAGATTCTCGAATGCTATTCTATGTCTTTTCCTCTTTCTCTCTCTGCTGAATACCGGAAGTAGAGCACGGTCAAGACGGCAGCGAAAGTTCTCACCTAGCAACGTTCACGGTCACCGTAAGTTTTTAGACAAGAGAGCTGCAAAGCTCTCGTAGGCCATGCAAGAAATTCAGAGATACATATCAACTTTTACTCGCTAATTGAAGTTTAAATGTGAAACCGAGTAAATGTGTAAATGGCTAGATATCTCTAATTACGAGAAATCAGATATTTTACATTATCTAAAGGAAAGCTGTCTGCACAGTAATAAGTAACATCTACCTTCCACTTGCTGTAGATACTTTTATAAATTTTCGTAAATTTAAGTAATATATGTAAAAAATATAACATTGAAATTTATATAATTGCAAAATTTATCTCTTAATTTTTGCACGTTTGTAAACGTGTATTTGCAAAATTATAGAAAAACTTATTTTGTAATACTACAATTTGTGGTATAAAATTGACTTACTTTTCAGAGAATATTTTTTCATTTTTGCACACTTGCAAAAATTTGTATGTTTAAATATTGCAAGTTTAATATTACTGTAGTTTAGTGTAAAATTTATTTACTTTTAAGAGGTGATCTTTACGTTCTCGTAATTTTATGTGAAGATGAATATTTTAATTTCATTTTGACAAGAAAAAACTAAAAATTCTAAACGTATAAAATTATTTATCATGCAATATACATTTTATTTGTACAAATAAGTTTTTAAGTTATAAGACATGAAGCACATGAATTTTTTACAGTTCATTTTCTGTTGTACCATAACATAGATATGTATATTATGATTTATAATTGTTGAAGTTTTACATGAAGAAAAAATTTCACGTTTTTCAAACATTTATGGAGATAAAAATATTTATATGATAAATATAATTTATGTAATTAAAAAAAATTAATTAATTGAAATGATTAATA
>KQ435816.1:0-31257 GCA_001276565.1 Melipona quadrifasciata
GTATTTTATTTATTAAATATAAAAAGAAAGTTCGATCAAGATGTTAGCAACGATCGAACAATTTTCACATATAGCGTATCAATTTTTAACTTACCACCCAGTTGGGAGTGTAACCTTTCGGCATGTTATCGTACCACGAATCAATTACATTCTTTATATCTTCTGCAGTCGAAGTCCTAGTGAGATTCGTAATCGTATAGAAGTTGAATGGGAAATCTGCTCCATAGTGATAATACTTCATCGTGTCCGACACATTGCTATAGACTTCGAGCATTAAGTATTTTGGCTGTTCGTATTTGTCCAGGACCTGCCTCCACGTAGGAATGATGTCGTAGGTTTGTGGTTGATTAGTAGTGTATATCTTCAGAGTGTAATCGTAGTCGTTAAGATCGTCAGTTACACCTGATAGTGGTTCGTTCAAAAATCGTTGGTCTTCATAAAGGAATATCATGGCGTCTACTCTGAAGCCATCGACGCCTTTGTCTAACCAAAATCTCAGGACATCCTGTAATGTATCAATAAGTATTACAGAATTAGTACACGCTTCGCTTGAGGAATATTTTTGTAGTTGCCAGAATATTCGACAACGTACAGTGACAGTCAGGGTCTGTTAGCTCGAGCAGGGTGCTGAAATTTTGAAAAGTGTGACAGATGTTGGTTAGATAAGAAAACGTGAGTTGGGGCAAGAGATGAATCTTACTCTAATGAAGTTGGAGTAAGAGAATGTGAGTTACGAATTATCGCCAGAACAATGCTATAGCACTGGTATAAAGACTGCTGTTGTCCTTTGGAAGAGCTGACAAGTAGTAGATATGTAGAGAGAGCAGTTAATTGGTTAAGAAAGGCAGATAATTCGTTGTCTAATTTTCTTAACTGATTGTAAGTTAAGGAAATTGAGGAAAGTTTAAGTATTGTCACTTTTGACAAGTGTCGTCAAATACAATTACTTCAAATACTTTCATCGAAGCTGCGTGCAAATTAGAAAGGGAACGAGAATCTCCCGATGCAGTGAATTCAAGTTCCATTTCAAAGAATCGGAAACCACGAATGAACGACGGTGTATGTAGATCTGTATCGTGATTTCTAGAGATCAAGTTTCCTGATACGAACGAGTATCGATAAAGTATAGATTTAAAATACCATTATCGCCAAGAATTCTCGATGCGTGATAGATAACACTTGGTATTCGCTCAGATTTAAACATAATGAAGTTTTCAGAATTCTATTTCACTATAGATATAATTTGATTAGACTGGTAAAATATTCCTCGTATCAATTTCTCACTTTTTAATGAGAGTATTGGATAAATTTTTGCTATATTTGAATTGAAATTTTTACTATATATAATACACTATATTATAGTTGTAATAATGCTTTAGTTTTTTTACTTTAACTAGTAAAATTTATACAAAATATAACAGAACCAGATGTGACAATATTTCATAGACTTATCAGTGTATCGATAAGTGGTATTATAAAACATCGTTACGTTGATAAATTTTTATATTTAAATAAAAATGCCAATCGTTAATCTTCGCAGTCAATGGAAGTTGCAAACATGCGGCCTGTAAAATGTATCGAAAAAAATTGATGACGTTGATAACTCGAGTTCTGTTGACTGAAATCAAGGTAGCTGATAATGTTTCGGTATCGACGAAAGTACAGTGAAATACGGTCGTTCCATGTGCACTTTCAAATGAATTCAAAAAGATGAAAAGAAAAATTCGAATATTTTACATATTTTTCCGCACGCTATGAGTAATGCATATTTTTGTAACTTTAAATTCATTGCAAACGCAGTCCATATACATGTCAGTAGTGCGGTCAATTCTAAGTCTTGTTGAAACAGTTTCTTGATCTCTTCTATATGTTTCTATGTATTTCAATTAAAAGATTTTAAGGAATAAACAAAACTGAAATTAAATGAAATTAAAATGAATGTTATTTAAAATGAATATTATAGGCATGTTCGATAAAAATGATTCACTATTGCAGAATATTTTAACAGTAGCTAATTAATGCGTGGTATGTAATAATATATATATATATAATTGGAGAGAAGATACCGAGTTAAATAGAACTACGTATTTCTTAAGTAATACTCACTTCAATCTCGCGTCTCACGTTCAGACTGTAGTAGTTCAGATCCGGTTGTTGTATGTTGAATTGATGCAGATAATACGCCTGACGTTCATCTTTCCACTCCCAAGCCGATCCACGCATTTCACTCACCTTCGCAAATATGCGTTTGCAAATTACAAGGTTGCTCGAGCAGGGCCTCGAAAAATTGTTGTGATTAGGTAAAATTAAGGTATCAAGAAAATATTCGAATTCAAGAGAATTTTTACAACTCAGTGCATAAGCTGACCTAAACCTTTCAGGTTTAATCGCAAAAGCCAAAATCGTGGTTAAAAGCTGGAAATTTTTCAGTTTTGCGGATTCAGAGTTTATTTTGAGAATACTTGAGATTGTTAACGATAGACAATTGAACAGCAACGTGCATGGTCGTTCTTGCCTTCGAACGAAAGGGAAACGCAAATTTCGAAAGTAAAAGGCATTGTCTGCTTGGTGAACGTGTTTCTGCGAAATGTGCATCCAGAGAAAGGATGAAATAAATGTGTAAACGTTTCTATGAATATTTTTCACGCGAAACTGATAGGCTTCTCGGCGATCAATTCACGCCGAAAAATTTCGATTGCCGCGGTGAACGACGAGCGCGGCGTAAAAAAATTGGAAAACTCGGCTCGCGATCGTTCTATTGAATTAATATTAGACGACGCTATCTACGAGCGTGCAAGCACGTCGTTATGCAAATGAGAGATCCACCGGCACGTGGAATAAATACTGACGGATTAATTTTTTCCCGAGTAATTAAAGAGATTCGAATGCCGGATTTTTTTTTCGCTCGCGACGAAGTCTTCTAATGTAGATGAAAAGCGAGTCGTCGCTTATTATCATAATGGCGGGAAAAGAGATTCTGCATTGTGATAATAAATGTTGTGTTCAACTTGGTCAATTTAGGAGCGTTGTTAATTTCGGAAATTCTCAGGGTAATGAAATTGATAAAAATTAATAAAATTAAGTAAATTCATGTCAGAGTAGCCGAGCAACTTGGCACAATTTAGTCAAAAATAGGGAATCTTCAAATAATTACGATTACGGAGTACCCGAGCGAGAAGTTAATTTGTAAATTATTTATTGTTAAATAAATTTGATAAAAAGTTGAAATCAAATTTTTGGATTGCTAAATAAGCGAATGAAACTTTGAAATACATTTTACGATCGAGAAATGACTTTTTCTAGTATGATTGAAATGAACATTTTACACTCATATATCGGTGTTATATTTCACTTTCTCTGTGATTTTTAATAAATCAGACGATCATTCAAAATGAATTTAGGATGAAATTTGGTAATAACACCTTTCGATAATAATAAACATTGACTGATGAAATAGTATGATTACTGCCGAATTATTATACTACTTAATTCAACGTTTACTCTCTGCTTCTCACAGCGATTGAAACAAAAATCCACGAATCTCAGAAATTTTTACGTTACTTCCGTCATCATAATTTCATCGATTTCCGTCCGAGTACAATTTTCATTTATCTATTTCGAACACTAATCGACAGACGCGTCCGTAAACGTTTCGTTGTTACTCAACATTGAAGGAACACGAGAGAAGATCCTCTTTAAAATATTTATGAACAACATTAGAATGGTATCAGCACAGAATAAAATTTGCGTGGGATTTGGTTCACGGTAGCATTTGAAGATTCAAGGATATTTTAACCAATTTATAAATCACGCTTACCCAGTTGTTTGGCGGTTTACGCGTGCCATTTTCCATTCGTCCTGGATGCCAAACGTAATAATTGTCGTAAGGTGAAATTCCCTGCAAGCTCTTCTGGAACCATTCGTGTTGGTCCGACGTATGATTGGGGACGAAATCCATCAACACCAACAAATTTCTATCGTGCGCGGCTTTCACTAGCTCCTCGAAGTCCTCCATGGTGCCAAATATCGAGTCAATTTCCTTATAGTTCGAAATGTCGTAGCCGAAATCGACCATCGGACTGCTATAAATGGGCGACAACCAAACCGCGTCAACGTTTGATTCCGTAAGATGGTCCAGTCGCTGTATGATACCTGGCGATAGTTTGCAATCTTTTAGGCACTGTCCGTTCAAGTGTGACATTGTTCGAAAAAAGAAAGAGAAAAAACATATTCGTCGAATTTCCACCGGCGGAGACTTGAAAATTGTTTTCCAGCGACGTCACGTGCCGCAGAGGTGCGAACCTCTGGTAATGACCAGAAAATTTGCGAGAAAGTTGAAAATCTCTTGCGGAACGCGCCGTTCTCGAGTTTGTGCGGCGTCAAAGCGGCGAATGTGCAGCGGGAATTAAAATTTATTTTCGCGTTCAAACGTCAACTTGTTCCTTCGAGCTTTTCGCGCTTCGCTTTCCTCCTTTTTTCCTCGATTAACGTTTGCGCGCTTAGCTCTGTTAATTACATCCGTTGCCGCTACTCTGTTCACCGTTGTTGCATAATTGCGCAAACAAGTCGAAAGACGACGCGACGATGCAAAAAGGAGAAGCAATTATGCGTCTATTTACGAGCCGTTGTAAATCGGTAACGTTTTGCGGTTAATTGTCTGTCACAGTTGTAGATATGATTAAATTATTGCTCGATGGAATTTATGCAATATCTCATTTTTCTTTTTCTTGTCGAAATGGCACTTGAGCCTCCTTGACCCTTATTTTTTAAAGAAATTTTTATAAATAGTGTGTACACGTTCTGTGTATTTTTGCATTTTTGAACTACTCATAAATGTATAAAAATCAATGCAGCTCGTTTATTCGTACATCATAGTGAGAGATTGTTATTCTATATATTTCTCTATTTGAATTAATTGTTTTTTATACGTTAAAACAATCATTCTACGTAGTAGAAATATAAATTTTTTTTATATTACGCACGCTTTTTGCTATTGTGCAGAAACGTTTATTAGTATTGTTATGTACTGTAAAATTCTATAAAATTGCGCTTCAATTGTGACAAATATTTTCGGAAAGATATTTACACGAATAAATACTAGTTTTCTACTGCAAGTACCCAAATACTTCCTCAGTATAAAGATCTAAATCAATTTCTTTAAATTAAAAATTTAAATATCTCCAAACTGTATAATAATTCACATAACAATCTGTTCTGTGAGACTATTTCCGAATTTCATTCACCCTTATTTTCCTTTCTGCATTGTTTTAAATATTATTTAAAACATTTGCAATAATTTTTGAAATTCTTTACTATTACCATTCAACACAAAATCAAATTCTTGATGTTTATATAGCACTGGCTCTTAGATAACATTAACAGTCTTGCTTAAGTGTCCATAATAATAACGAACTTAAGAATCAATAAACTTAGATAAACTATTGATGTAACTATGATCAATAAAACAAAGGGAAATTTCTCATTACAAAGTACATTATGAAATTTGGATTGTCAGAAAGAAAGAAACGCACCTCTGAGATCGCCGATGCCGTCTCCATCGCTGTCCTTGTAACTCCTAGGGTAGATCTGATAGAGTGAAAAGTCTGTAATATTGTCCGGCGGATTCCAGGTTATTCCGATGACCAGAGGCAGTACTGCCACGCAAAATGCTATTACCGCCCTCATGCCGCTTGAACACACAAAACGCACCGCTGAATATCAAATTAGTTGTTTAATTAATCGCGTGACTTCGGGTTTAGCGCACTCTCTGCAAAACGTCCTAACTACGTACACCAGTCCGATACTCGGTTCCGCGATAAACACGATAAATTTCGCAGTTTAGGAACCTAAACACGATGTTCGCGCAGATAGAACTTGGAGAAAAAAGTTACCATTTTGGAGCGTAAAAATTCATCATTTTTAATAATTTGTCATTTAACAATCTGAGACGATGACCATGATCATCGTCTCATGAAATTTGTAACTTCTGTCTGTGCACTGAAATGTTTAAAAATATCGATTTGTAACATGTTGATACTATGCGTTTTAATTATGTGGAATATTGTAAGAATATTAGTTTATCTTGTCACATTTAAGAACGTTTAAATTTTAACAAACTCGTCTCAAGAATAAATATTTGAATTAATTTACCTCAAGAACACCGAAACTCAATAAATTGTATTGTGATATATTATACAGTAGTATTCAGGTATATTTGTTTAATATATATTCAAGACGCGTGTAGTCTGCCTAAATTCGTTTCTCGTTTGAGTTCTTACTTTACTGTGACATTCTCAATTTTCCAAGTTCTAAAAATACTTTTAAAAATAAAATTGCTAGTTTCCGGTGACTTCCGCGACAGTCATTTTGCGTTAGTATATCTGTACTTTGCCTCGAGATGTCCAGTACAATCGAGTTGATTCGCTTGGGATATTTGTTGTCAACGTTGTGAGATCGACTACGATAATGAATGGTGGCAGGTATCTTTTTATAGTGTTTTAATGCTTACATAACGCATTTAGAGTTCCAGTAGTGGTGTAAGATCGATTGTTCCTCTTAATTTTCATCGAAATGAGTGGGGGTTGTGTCATATATTTCGACGGTAATCTAAATGAAAACGTTTGAAATTTCCATGATAAGGGCATTGTTGCGATGAAAATGTGGCTGCATAGTAATTAAGGTTATCCATTCAATAAAATTTAAAAGGAGAATTTTACAATTAACATATGAGAATTTTCATGAGGCAACATTTCGAACGATTGAAAGTTTGTAATAAAACGTCGTAAATAGATAGATATTATTATAATATAACATTTTGTAAAATTAGAATATTCTTGAGATAAACCAAAAATTATCGGAGACAGTAAGAAACTTTACTTGATTGAATATTTTGTGTTGTAGAGCACAGATGAAATAACATATTCACGCATATATATATAATTTGTACTTCGTGGCCTGTTTGATTCAATTAGTTCAATTATATCGTATTGTTTGATGATGTGGTATATTTTCATTGTTTTTAAGCAGAAAAAGATATTCCATAATAATACGAATCGCATTGAAATCAGCAATTACCAGATAATTCATACTGTATAAAATTTCATTTGTTCTATCATTATCAGATTCATTACCATCTGATATTAAACTTTGCATCATCCATAAAACAGAAGTTTATTACTAACGATGGCCAATAGTTGGAATTGAACATATTACACGTGATTCGTGGTAATTAATGAATAAATGTGGTCTGTAGCGAATTTCTTCGTTCACGTTACAATTGGAAAATCAATAAATTAGCATTTAGGTATTGTGCGTGTTAGGTCCCGTGATAAATTGAAGCTGCGTTAAGATCAAGATTATCTATAATCTGTAGCATCGCTATATGCGTACGTACAATGGAATGCATCGATTTATGCGATGCATGGACAGGCCACGCACGTTCTTCATTCCTCTGAAATCAGGATTCTGAAGGATCGCGGTTACTCACATTGCCATTACTACACGGCGAATCCTGACTTTACCTATGGTATCAACCAAATTTTACTGCATTACTTATCTGACACTTACTGCCACATAAATATTTCATTGATTAATCGACGTATTAATTTTTCGCGATTTCATTCTCCGTAGATAATGAATTGAAGTATTCTAAAAAGAAAGATGGTCATCGCTGATATTAGAAGATGATATCACAAACATTCTCAGTCGGGAAAAATTAGAAAATCTTTCGATGCAATTTGAGCCTTGAATCTCGTCAAACAATCAATCTTTCGAGCCTGTTTAATGTTAATTTTTTATAAATTTTTCTGGTTTCTTTCGATTTCGTTCCGTTTTCTGAATTTATTCTTTAAAATTTCGTTCCGGGAGGAAGATTCGTGAAGGCTTAGAGAAATATTATTGTTCATTTATCGTGGCGATACTGTTTGTTTTAATACCGAATGAATCATTATATTTGATAATGATATAGTTGCAATTGTTTTCGTTTATAATTTAAAATAACATTGCAGAGATGGTCCAGGAAGAGGAGAGCGTGTCGAGAACAGTTGGAATTTTGGTGCATTGTTAACAAACTTGTTGCTTCAATGTGCGCCATTATATTTCAGAAATGGTAAAAATAGAAACAGAAGTCGCTGGCTGATTGAGGAATTTGAGAGGAATACCTGTTACCTATTCATTGCGGTGTTATACATAACACGTTTCGCATCGAGACAATATCTCTCGACGACAATAAAGTTTATTTCCATCTTCCACGTGAGTCGATACAATTATCAAACAAAGGATTAAACGTGGTCTGATCTTCCAGTTTAGCATTTTAATTGTCCACTTATTTACTTAATTGCCTAATTAAATAATTATCTAACACTCGAATGCCTTTTATACCAACTTTATCAAATTCAGCGTTTCAATTACAATGCTTTATAAATACGTATCATGATGTATTACGATCAATATCAACGCAATAATTATAATAATAATATTCTGTATTATAATTCTCTCAGTTATCTCTGTTTTGGTAGTCACGTGCGCTGACATAGTTCTTCAAGGACAAACGAATAACGTACTTGACATTAGCATTTTCCTTTATAAAATTACTTTACGTGCAACTTGGCATTATACGTGTCGTAATTTTCTTTATTGTTATTTATTAAAATACATTGTAGGAATCCTCAGCTACGAGTTTCAAACACCGACTAGCACAAGCCGCAAGTGGCTGCGCGCCTCGCGTCGATCCTGCCGATCTGCAACGTTTAAGCAAGCAGAGTGTGCGGCAACGCCGCTAGGATGGTGTGATAGGGGGCGGGCCTAGCGTGGGTAGTTGCAACGACAAGCGTCTGGGGTAAGGAGTCGTTGTCATCAGCCGGACTGATGAAGTCTAAGCAGTCACTCTGAGACGAAACGCAACCAACTTTTTTCTCCCAGTCACTACCTCAAATTCCATTCGTCTTTCCACCATGCATCCTCCACATCTTTCATCCCTTCAACATAACGAAAGTATAAATATAATTCCTTGACATACGACTGAAAGTTAATTATTTAGTAGAAAGTTCATTATGTGTACGAAAGGCTATTTAAAAAACTGTATTGAACAGTGTCATGCTATCTTCCTTGGATTATGTATGTGCGGAAAATGGCAAGCAACGCAATAAAAGTAGATAAAGTAGAAATTCGCCTATCTACGCACGTGATTGAAGGTTTAACTAAAAAGAAAGTAATTCAGAGAGAAAGCTTCAATATAGACATCAAACATTGTCGGATTGTTCGACACGAAATCTGAACCGCGCAATCGCGCTGCATCGGACAACGATTAGGGTAAAATATGATCTGGTTATTATAGTCAACGACTACAATCAACGTGAAATAATGAATGGAGTACTGATCATATAATCAACGATCAACGATTAATGAATAAAAGAAGCAGGAAATTTTCTAGACTACATCCTGATGTTACACTTGATAACATTGAAACATATCTTTCGTTTTATTTCTATGTTTCAACAGCGCGAATAATTTCCTCTCTCGTGATACTGTGATTACTATTGTGTCGAAGCGTTCGTATCAAGGGGGTTCAATTTCAGACACGATGATTACTGACGAAGCAACTTCATTCCAAAACCAGGTTATATATAACTAAAGATTAGAATATAAAATAGTAAAATATTTAATGAGGAAACATTTCGTTGTCATCAAAATTCCACATTTGGAGTGTTGAGGATGACTACCGATGCGGCAGGTATGGTCACGTGTCGGTTGACTTCGTTCCTGTATTTGCAACAAACGTACAAACAAGCGTGAATTAGTAACACAGCGAAAACTAGGAAACATATTGGGCAAATGAAATAAAACTTGAAAAAATGGTCGCACTTACCAAGGAAGTACCTTGGAGACAGTACTGGCGTAATATACGTTCAACTTCCTCGGTACGTCATCGAACACTGATGATAAGTCCACTTTTGAGGCCTTATCTCCAAAGTTTGTTATAGCGTAAACGTTTCCGTACTTCGGTGAGGTTTCTCTGAAGAAAGTACGACATTCCATTGAGAAAACGAAAAAATTCGAAGCCACCATCGTTCGTAATGCAAATTTCGCGTCGATTTACACCGGGAATTATCCTTACCTGGCAATGGCGAAGACGTATTCGTCTAATACTTTTGTAACTACCTTGGCCCACTTGCGATTGTGTTTTGATTTCTTCAGATTGGAGAGTTTCTCATACAAAGTGTAGTACGAATTTTTGTCTTTCTTTTCGGCAGCCAGATTGTAGGTCTTGTAATTCTTGTTGATTGGAAGCCAGGTATGGGGATTCGAGGAAAATCCTGCGAATTGAAACTCTTGGTTATTAAGATCGTTGTTGCTTTGAATCGAGGATTCAATAAACACATTCTCAACAAAGGGATGATGTCATGTTGAAAGAACATGCGTGACATCGGAGAGTTGTGATAGCAATGATATCTCGCGTATCTACTAATTTTTCTTTAGAGAATACCTTTTCTTAAGTTACTTTCCTTCGTCACAGACGAAAACACGATTAGTTGAACATTTCTTTTAGTTTATAATAAACGTGAATTACATTTTAACCGACTAACATTATAAGCTATTTTGTTATAATGCAATATTATATATTACATTATATATAATATACATTAATATATAAGTTGCAATATAACATATAACGAATGATTTAAAGTAATTATATTACGATCTATAAATTGCAAATTAAATTAATTGCTGCTTGTAGTGGCAAAAATAAAACTATCGATAAATCCGTATCAGAGAAGTCCAGAATCGTCACTCATTTCTAATTTATCGAATCACAGTTTTCTAGTAATAGTAGTTCATATGACAAAATATCAGAGTACGGATATGAATATATATTAATAAATACAAAATTACTCTACTCAAACATTTAGGCAATTTTTTAATATTATAAAAAGTACCAATAAACATAGAAACTGCACGACTTGTACCCGAGTGCGATTCGCCCAGAAGCAACCGTTCTCACTAGGAAATGAAGACGACTTTCTTGCCATAATGTTTTATTGATATGCAAACATTTCGAATCGATGCAAAACAAATTACAGGCACGATCGCTCAGTACCGGACAACGCCACTCCTACTCGATGTTTATCCCACGCCCCCTCACGCGAATCACGTGACCCAAATCAACCAATCGCGAATTTTCGTTGCACCTGAAGAGGCGTTATTATTTTCCTGGTTGCCCCCGCTAAAATCACTTTCAGTGATAAAATTATTACTCGGTTAATGCTTATGTATATAGTTCATCACATCATTCGTAATTCATAAATTTCAAATATTCCCTGCTACTACCAAATGACCATCATCAAGTGTGAAAGTGTTAACCCTCTACCATTCTCAATTTGATTTGTTGTTTCCGCCAACAGGAAATTAGCTTTCTCCGAAAATTTGTTTCTCAAAAGTTGCGCTATTGGTCCAAAAACGGTTTCAGCCGTGTGAAAGTTGTATCTTGTCGGAAACTCACCGGCGGAAACGGAGTTATTCCATTGAAACGGTGTTCTCTGGGGATCCCTGCTCTTACTTTGATAATTTGCTTTACCCGCCAGACAGCCTTGTGGATCCTGCGTATCTTCCCACGAAATATATTCGTCCGTCATGCCAATTTCTTCGCCGTAATAAGTCACGCTTACGCCGGGCAATAGGAGCAAACACATGATGAGGGCACCAGCTCGTGTTTCTCCTATTCTCGATATTAATCTAGATCTGTCATGGTTCCCGAGCTGTATACAAAATTTTCAAGTCAACTCAAAAAAAATTGCAATAGAAATTATTCTTTTTTAAAAATTATTCTCGATCGTGTTAGCACGGTATAAGAACGTTTGCTTGAAAGCCGGATACTAATCATAAAGTACTTATTTTACTATAGGAGCTGACTAGTGATTTCATTATCGGAGATCTGTAAACCGAGAATTGTCCGTTTTCATCGATCGTGCGCTTTCTTTTGTTTTTCTACATAGTAAACATTTCTTCCAGCATTGTTTACTTTCTTCGACGCGGAAATATCGGTTTTTCGGCTTGAAATTTCACAATCGATCGCCCCGGTGTACGATATCGTGAGATTCGAAGAACGCGAGCGTAAAGAGATGCGTTCTGTTCCCTGCCGGAAATTCTCTAGTCATTTTTCGAGCTCGTTCGCGCGTACCCCTCGCCGTTCAACGACAAAGCTTCGAATTCGAACCTCGAACGAGTTCTATCAACTCGTTTTTCCAATCGGGCGACGTTCAATTAGTTTCGCGTCGAACGTTTTGCTTCTCGAATAATTTCAATTTCCGTCTAATCTGTCGTAACGCGTGGACCAATTTTTCAACCTTGTCACCGAAATAATTATAATTTCTTCTATTTATATTTCTCTATAACTCTAAAGTAATTAGATTGGGCATTGATAGTGTGCGTCGAAGCACGTATGTGCCACCTCAACTTACTTAACCTAAATTTACTTTTATGTAAAAAAGAAAGTTCGTACGTGTCGAAAATAACGTCGATCAAGATGTTAGCAACGATATATCAATTCGATCGAACAATCTTCATATAGTGTATCAGTTTTTACTTACCACCCAGTTGGGAGTGCCACCTTCTGGCATATTTTCGAACCACGAATCAACTATGTGCTGAATGTCTGCCGCAGTCGAATTCCTAGTGAGATTCGTAATCAGATCGAAATTGAAAGGAAAATCTGCTCCATAGTGATAATATTTCATCGTCGACGACGTGTTGGTATATGCTTCGATGAAAATGTATTTTGGCTGCTTGTATTTGTCCAGGATCTGTCTCCACGTAGGAAGAATATCGTAGGTTTGTTGTTGATCAGTGGTGTATATCTTCAGAGTGTAATCGTAGCTGTTAGGATCGTCAGTTAGACCTGATAGAGGTTCGTCCAAAAATCGTTGGTCTTCATAAAGGTACTTCATGGCGTCTATTCTGAAGCCATCGACGCCTTTGTCTAACCAAAATCTCAGGACATCCTGTGATACATTAATAAATACAGAATTAATTTACACGTTACTTGGTCCACGTGATATCTCATAATTTGTAACTTTTTTTTTTACGTAATACTATTCTGAGAATATATAATGTAATTTTACATAACTAATCATAATGATTTTTTTTTAACAGCTAAAAGGTGCAAAATTGCATATGGAATAAATAGTAAAAGTACATAAAATATTCAAATTAAAATATTTATTTTCATACACGGTAAGTAAAACAAATTTTTATTTAGACTCGTTTCTTCAATCATTTTTATCCTTAAAAATGGCAAAAAGAATAGGTTCTCTCTCTAGGAAACGATAAAATATTTTCCTACTTTTCAGTTCTTAACTCTAACGATTTTTGACCATTTTTGACCACAAACTTGAATTATATTGAAATGAACAGCTTATGTGCCCAATTCTGAAACTCCCATTCGTTGAAACTCATTTCTTGATCCCTTCTATTCGTTTCTATGTATTGCATTTAAAAAATTTTAAGGAATAAACAATAAATATTATTCTAAAGATAAAGATATATCCAACGAAAAATATATATTATTGGGAAACAATATTTTGCAGAATATTTCAACAATAACTAATTAATTGCGTGGTATGTAATAATATGTATATAATTAGAAGATACCGTGCTAAATAGAACTAATACTCACTTCCATCTCGCGTCTCACGTTCGGACTGGAGTAGTTCAGATCAGGTTCCTGTTTGACGAATTGATGCAGATAATACGCCTGGCGTTCGTCTCGCCACTCCCACGCCGATCCACCCATTACACTCACCTGTACATAAACCTGTGTGTTTATACATTTTTCAAATACGTAGATAAGCAACAAAGTTGCCCAAGCTTCTTTGTAATGCAGAGCCTGCATTAAAAAATTGTCTAATTAGACGAAGGGGTTCACGACAATTTGCGAATTGAAGAGTTTGAGCTTTTACAATTCAACGCTTGAACCTTTGAGACGTAAAAGCTGGGAACTTTTCAGTTTTGCAGATTCAAAGTTTATTTTAACAGCATTTGAGATTGTTAATGGTAGATGACAACGTGTATGTTCGATCGATTCGATTAAAGAGAAATGCAAATTTCGAAGGGAAGGGCAATGTCTGCGTTTTCTACGAAAGGTGCATCCAGAACGGATGAAATAAACATGCGGAGTCCAAACCAATCTCTCTGAAAAGAAACAACGAACAGCACGATCGTAGAGAAACTTCTGCGAACTGTCGCAATGCAACTGTATGTCCATAAGAAACGAAAAAAGAAAAAAGAGAAAGAAATCTAATGCACATGCGTTATCATTGTTTCTGAATTTGAACCATTTCCCTTCCGAACCCATCTCGATATGGAATATTTCGTATTATTCAGCTACTACCAGTCGACCATAAATCGTGGAAAGTTTGCGCAAAAGTTTCGCTACGAAGTAAGCAAACTGTCGACCGACTTTTACGCTGCGACTTTTATTTTCATTATTCGTTTTCTTTGTGTCCGAAAGATCATTTACACGAAAGAGCACGAGGGAAAATACCATATAAAATATTTATGGACGACATTAGAGTGACACAGAACAAGATTGGCACAGAACAAGATTTGCGTGCGATGGAATTCTTTTCACGGTAGTTCTTAAAGATTGAAGTACATTTGAAGAAATTTAAATCACGCTTACCCAGTTGTTTGGCGGTTTACGCGTGCCATTTTCCATTCGTCCTGGATGCCAAACGTAATAATTGTCGTAAGGTGAAATTCCCTGCAAGCTCTTCTGGAACCATTCGTGTTGGTCCGACGTATGATTGGGAACGAAGTCCAAGATCAACGATAAATTTCTGTCGTGCGCGGCTTTCACTAGATCCTCGAAGTCCTTCAGGGTGCCAAATATCGGGTCAATTTCCGTGAAATTCGAAATATCGTACCCGAAATCGACCATCGGACTGCGATAAATGGGCGACAACCAAACCGCGTCAACGTTTGATTCCGTAAGATGGTCCAGTCGCTGTATGATACCTGGCGATAGTTTGCAATCTTTTAGGCACTGTGCGTTCAAGTGTGACATTGTTTGAAAAAAAGAAAGAGAAAAAACATATTCGTCGAACTTCCACCGGCGGAAACTTGAAAATTGTTTCCCAGCGACGTCACGTGCCGCAGAGGTGCGAACCTCTGGTAATGACCGAAAAAATTGCGAGAAAGTCGAAAATCTCTTGCAGAACGCGCCGCTCTCGAGTTTGTGCGGCGTCAAAGCGGCGAATCTGCAGCGGGAATTAAAATTTATTTTCGCGTTCAAACATCAACTTGTTCCTTCGAGCTTTCCGCGCTCCGCTTTCCTCCTTTTTTCCTCGATAATGTTTGCACGCTTATCTCTGTTAATTACATCCGTTGCCGCTCCTCCGTTGCATAATTGCGCAAACAAGTCGAAAGACGACGCGACGATGCAAAAGGGAAAAGCAATCGTGCATCTGTTTGCGAGTCGTGACACCGGTAAATTGGTAACGTTTCGCGGTTAATTATCTGTCGTAGTAGATTAATCCTCGGTTGAATTTATGCAACTCCTTATTCTACTCTTTCTCGACGAAATGGAATTTGAGTCTCCATTTTTAACGACTATTCTACTTTTTGTGCTCCATACGTTTTTGTACAGTGCGTACGTTCTCTGTATTTTTGCTTTTTCAAACTACTCATGAATTTATAGAAATCAATGCAGCTCGTTTATTCGCACATCATGGTGCTTGAGAGATTGTTATTCTATATATTTCTATATATTGAATTAGTTGGTTTTTGATACGTTAGAACAAGATAGTAGAAATAGAAACTTTTCTTATATTATGCACACTTTTTGCTAATGTGCAGAAATGTTCATGTTTTTGGTATGTACTGTAAAAT
Source organism: Melipona quadrifasciata (assembly GCA_001276565.1). Taxonomy (NCBI): domain Eukaryota; kingdom Metazoa; phylum Arthropoda; class Insecta; order Hymenoptera; family Apidae; genus Melipona; species Melipona quadrifasciata. The sequence continues at coordinate 15,883 of KQ435816.1, forward strand.
TGCGCATTTCAGAGAAATATTTGCAAAAATAAATATTAGTTTTCTACTGCAAATACTAAAATACTTCCTCAGTATAAAGATCTAAATCAATTTCTTTGAATTAAAAATTTAAATATCTTCAAACTATACAATAATTCACATAACTCTCCGTTCTGTGAGACTGTTCACGTATCCATTTCATTTACTCTTATTTTCCTTTCTGAATTTTTTTGTACATTATTTAAAGCGTTTGCGAGTATTTTTGCAAAATTCTTTACTGTTACCATTCAAAATCAAAATCAAATTTTTGGTTTTTACATAGCATTTGCTCGTGGATAACATAAACAATGTTTATAAAACCATCTGTGCCAATTATGTGCTCAAGTGTCCGTGGTAATAACAAACTTGAGAGTCAATGAACTAACATAAACGATTGATGTAGCTACGTTCAATAAAACAAAGGAAAGAAATTTCCGGTTATAAAGTACATTGTGTAAACTTCGATTGCCATGAAAATGAAAATGTACCTCTAAGATCGCCGATGCCGTCTCCATCGCTGTCCTTGTAACTCCTAGGGTAGATCTGATAGAGTGAAAAGTCTGTAATATTGTCCGGCGGATTCCAGGTTATGCCGATGACCAGAGGCAGTACCGCCACGCAAAATGCTATTACCGCCCTCATGCCCCTTGAACATACAAAACGCACCGCTGAATGTCGAATTAGTTGCCTGATTAATCGCGTGACTTCGGGTTTAGCGCACTCTCTGCGCATCGTTCTAGCCACATACACGCGTCCGGTACTCAGCGGTTCCGCCTTGTTTACTCGACAAGCACAATAAATTTCGAAGTTTAGATAATCCACTGAATCGCGATCTTTCCGCGGATAGAATTTGGGGAAAGAAGTCACCCATTCGGTGTGTAAAAATTTATCGTTTTTAATAATTTGCCATTTAATGTTCCGAGACGATGACCGTCATCGTCTCGTGAAACTTGTAACTCCTGTCTGCGCAACGAAATGTTTAAAAGTTACATCTAAATTTTGACAAACTCGTCTCAAGAATAAATATTTGAATTAATTTGTCTCAAGAACACTGAAACTCAATAAATTGTATTTTGATATATTATACAGTAGTATTCAGGTATATTTGTTTAACATATATTCAAGACGTGTAGTCTGCCTAAATTCGTTTCTCGTTTGAGTTCTTACTTTGCTGTGACATTCTCAATTTTCCAAGTTCTAAAAATACTTTTAAAAATAAAATTGCTAGTTTCCGGTGACTTCCGCGACAGTCATTGTGCGTTGGTATATCGGGTTAGTATATCTGTACCTTGCTTTGAGATGTCCAGTACAATCGAGTTGATTCAACTGTGTGACATCGACTGCGATGATATATGGTGGTAGCTACGTTTTTATAGCTAGTCTTTCAACGCTTATATAACTTATTATCTATCTGGGGTTTCAGTGGTGTGCTATCAATTTTTACTGTTAATTTTTATTGAAATGTGTCGTCTTATCGAAGCAAATCGTTTGTGTATTCTTATTCTAAATTGCGCTTGAAATTTCTGCGATAATGACATTGCGAAGAAAATGTGACAGCATAGCAATTAGCGATATCTGTCGGATAAAGTTGGAGGAAGCATTTTATTGCTAAGATATGAGAATTTTAACGAGGAAACATTTGAAACGATATAAAGTTTATGATGATATTATTATAGTATAACGTATAATAAATATTATTATATAACGTAACATTTTAGAAAATTGAAATGTTGTTGTCATATTCGTTATTATTAAACTTTGTACCACCCATAAAACGGAAGTTTATTACTAACGATGGCTAATAATTGGTATTGAACGTAATAAATGACGAATAATTGTGGTCCGTAGCGAATTTCTTCGGTCACATTACAATTGGGAAAATCATGAAATTAGCATTTATGTGCCGTCGTAATGCATGATGCTGGACCCGGTAATAAATTGAAGCTGCGTTAAGATCAAGATTATCTACAATCTATGGCATCGCTCTATGCGTACGTACAATGGAATCCATCGATTTATGCGATGCACGAACTGCATACGCACGTTCTCTGTCGAGTCAATTCTGCATTCAGGATTCTGAAGGATCGCCGCTATTTACGTTGCCATCACCGCACGGCTTTACCTATGGTATCAACCAAATTTTCGATACTCATTTTTCCTAGATTTGCATCTGACACTCACTGCCATGTTAATATTTCATTAATTAATCGACGTGTTAATTTTTCGTGATTTCATTGTCCGTGGATAATCTATTGAGATATTCTAAAAAAAGGAAGATCATCACTGATATCAGAAGATTTAGTGTATTTCACAAATTCTGACTTGGGAAAAATTATTAACCATCTGTTTAATTAATTGCCGAATTAAATAATTATCTAGGACTCGGACGTCTTTTATGCCAACTATGTGCCAAGTTCAATTACAATATTTAATTGATGCAATAATTATTTTGTATTATAGTTCTTTAGTTGTCCCTGGTTTGGTAGGCGCATGCCTTTGTGCGTAAAAGATAGTTCCTCGAGGATGAAAAAGTATCTTTTCATACGTGCCATTAGTTGTCAGTCTTACTGTTATTTTCCTTAATCTCGCATTACGCGTTTTGTAACGTTTATTTATGTTTAACGTATCTAAAGTAATAATAATCTAAAATTGTAATTTTGCAAGATAAAAGTAAAAGCACTCTTAACGGAAAGTTAATTACTATTTTCAAGAACTTTTCGTACGTGTTATCTGTATACACCGTCTTATACGTTGTTGTTTGTATAACACAGTATGTTGAAAATTTTAAAAGAAAGTCTGAAATTGATATTTCCAATTCAGTTTCTGAAATACGTGAATCTGACATATTTGAATGTTCGAAATTGCAAAATGTCAATTTAGTAATTTTCACGTTAAATCCATTTTCGTTCTATTGTGGCAATCTATTCTGAGATGTGTTACTCGTTCCTTTTGTTACATCTTATGCATTATTACACTTTGCGAAATTTAATTCTCAAGTGGTATCGCGAAATTAAACTCATGACTTTAATAATCTTGATAATAATTGATAATAAAATTAAATCAGGTTAAAAATTCCAGTCGAGCAATGCAGGATCTAAATTTTTATAACCTCGAATGACCGGTGATACGAATCAATTACTATTATAAAACAATGTTAAACTAAAATAATCTTATCGTCTTTTTAAACTATTTCCTGTCTACTTACGTACATATAGATATACCTACATACTTTTCTATCTGCTTTACGTAATATGAATGTTGTTTGTGACTATTGGAAAATTTTTTGTTACGGTCATTTAGGTGACACTCTGATTACTTTAAGGTCAAATTGCGTAACACCAAGTATTAGTTCTACCCAATTACACTAAATATTAGTTTCGAAACGTCGAAAATCTTATATATTTTGTTTTGTTTTTACACATATAGTTTTATACTTTTGAACAATGTATCGCGATACGTTTAGAAAAGAAACGTCGCAACAAAATCCGTGTAAAAAGTCGCGTGTCGTCAGAGTTTTCAAGAAAATTCCGATCTACGTAAATGCGTCAAAACTCTCGCGAAATATTTATTTATACACGAAGTAAATATACACGTGCAATTTCGTAAAGTGGATATATAATACATCTAAAGAAACGATATGCAGCATATATTTTCACGTAGGAGTTAAATTGCGCATGCAGATTGCACGGAGAACAACAATTTTGCACGATTGCCTAGGAATCTAGCTAAACGAGCCACCAGAGACACCAAAAAGTCCTCGTTTAACTATCCTGTCCGTACAGATACATTCTCAGCCATAACCTTTCGCTGTTCTAGCATTCTGGCATCTCTTATCTTGAGAGCTATTTTGTAAAAATTGAACGCTATTTAATCTGTTAAATGAACCGCGCTAAATAGGCTCGTATTTATGCGCATATTCCATGAAAAATTAGTCGAGTTTCTGAAAATTCATTGTTGTATACAAGAAATTAGAAATTTCCGACCATTCTAGCTTTAAAAGTTAGAAAAGTTCCACGGATTTGCACAAACTTCGGGATTTTTTGGCAAAACGACAACGAGAGAAAATTGCCAATTTTCGACGACCTAGTTGTTCGAACTTTGGATCCTCGGGCACCATGAGATTGCGGGATAACGCACGATCTGTTTCGTGGTGAAGGAAAGCATTCGTGTACCATCCGAAGCAGTAAGACTACGCCACAATGACCCAGCAATGCCTTGGACAAGCCGAGATCGTGGAATCACAAGTTCAGTGTCTACAGAGACGTGGAAACCGCTTCAAATGATTCCAAAGTCGTTAAACTGACCTATCTTACAAGTGTTGGGACATACTTGCGTAATAGTAAGATCCATTTTGCCACCTGCGGTGAATAAAGTAGCCCAGTAACAACGAAACTGTGGAACTAGTTTTAGACGACGATGACTTTGAGACCATAGAATCTCCATAGAGTCGTGTCAACTCGTCACAATCAATCCAAGCTATGAGAAATTTCATAATGCATTTACTCAGAAGACGTGGGAATTTTTATACAAATCTGCATCCACGTGATTACTCCAATTACGATAATTCGTATGTCATGTACGATTCTATAAAAATTAACATCGAATATTTAAACAAAAATTAATGCGGGAATAGAAATTAAACGTATAATTTTCCTTGAAACCCACGTTACTTCAAATAAATCAATTATTGGCTATCATCAAAATCTTTCTCCCCAAATACTTCAAATTTATCAGAGTACGTAGATTTCCCGTGACTCACTCAAGAATAAAAATGCCAGTTGGTTGGAATAATTTCGTTCGAACGTGTGCCCACTTTGAAGTAGCTTTTCGCGATTCTTTCGACTCTCACGCGCAACTTCGAGTATCCAATTTCGTCGCTCGTCACCCGGTCTGCATCCGGAACGAAGCTGAGAAACGAACCGAGCCAAAGAAAATGCCCGAGTGCAGCGAGCGCAGCCGGCTTTCGAGCGCTCGAGGAATTCCCTGCGAAAGTTGACGAGTGAAATTCTTCAACACCGGCACGAAATCCCGCGATGGACACCGAAGCGAACGATTATAATTGGCACGGTGATTGGCGTGGCCACGATCGATGCGACGTCCGACACGCTTCCGTTCACGTTCTTTCGCCAGTTTTACCTTCGCATAAAAAAAAGTGAAGGGCCCCGGTCAATCGAATTTGCTCCTCGATTCGTATCGCGAGTTTCGGCGGTTTTGACCCGCTGGCTGTCTCCGCGACCATCGTTTCCAGGTGAACGTCGAGGTTTCCTTTCGAGACGCTCGAAACTAGGACGCTCGATTTTTGATTTAAAAGAATTTGATGCAGAAAGGGGAGGAATCGAAAGGATTTTAGCGCCAGATGGTATTTAAAAGAAGCTTGTAAGATGTATCTAATATGCAGTGAAGGTAAATAATGTAAAAGTTACCTATTTATGCACGCGACTGAAGGTTTAATTGAAAGGAAAGTAGGAAGCTTCAATATGGCTGTGAAATATGAACTTAAATGAAATGGAATTTTCCTCTCTCATTGCGACACTGTGATTATTACTGTGTCGAAGCGTTCGCATTAAGAAGGTACAGTTCAATTTCAAACACAATCGTTATTAACGATGCAACCTTGTTACCAAATTAGATTATACATAATTGAAGATTGGATTAAGTTGATTTAAAGGAGAATAGATAAATATTTCATTAGCCAGTTTGAGGTTGGCCAGTTTCAAAATTTCGCATTTGGAGTGGTGAGGATGACCACAGACCTGGCGGGCAAGATCACGCGTCGAGTCTGGATGAATTTTCCCCTGCGTTTGCAACAAACAGACAAGCGTGAATTAGTGACAGATGCATAGATTTGTCATCGCGATGACGCAAATTAGGCAAATAAAACATGATCACACTTACCAAGGAAGTACCTTGGAGTCGGCACCGGCGTAATGCACGTCCAATCTCCTCGGTATGTTATCGAACACTGATAAGTCCACTATTGAGGCCTTATCTCCAAAGTTCGTTGCAACGTAAACGTTTCCGTGCTCCTTAGTTTCTCTGAAAACATTACGACATTTCATTGAGAGGGCGAAGGTGTCACCATCGATCGTAAAGAAAATTTTTACAATCCCGCGAAACTGATGAATCCAACTTCGATGATCGACATAGCTACGTACACCGCGATTAAACGTGTAATCACGAAATTGGTGTTTGCAATTGTAGAATCTTGCAGAACTATTTCGTCACTTGCCGTATTCTTCATTTTCACATTTTGCAAATTTAGAATTGTAATACGATTCGAATGATAAATAATACTTTTTAAAAATTTCTGAATCGAGTGATTCCCTTACTTCAGAATTTTATTTGACACGAGTATCTCTGTCCTGATTCAAGTAACAAACCTGTTTAATGGTATACGTAGTAAACAGAATAATGAAGCATATCATCGTGGACTTTTTCAATTGCTAATTCAGACATAATTGCAATTCGTAAATCCTGCGTTTTAATTGTCAGTTTTAATCAAATTCAAATACTGTGCTGTTACAAATCGATTAAAAAACAGACCGCTTATAAACGATAATGCAAACATTATATGTAGCTGCGCGATTAATCGTTTTCTCGCGATTTTGACGAGTATCGTGTCGATTTACGCGGAGTGTCGTCCTTACCTAGCGAATGCGAAAACGTATTTATCCAGCACTTTTGTAACTAAATTCGCCTGCTTCAAGTACGGCGATTTCTTCAGCTTGGAGAGTTTCTCATACAAAGTATAGTACGAATTTTTGTCTTTCTTTTCGGCAGCCAGATTGTAGGTCTTGTAATTCTTGTTGATTGGAAGCCAGGTATGGGGATTCGAGGAAAATCCTGCGAATTGAAACTCTTGGTTATTAAGATCGTTGTTGCTTTGAATCGAGGATTCAATAAACACATTCTCAACAAAGGGATGACGTCATGTTGAACGAACATGCGTGACATCGGAGAGTTGTCGTGATAGCAATGATATCTCGCGTATCTACTAATTTTTCTTTAGAGAATACCTTTTTTTAAGTTACTTTCCTTCACAGACGAAAACACGATTAGTTGAACATTTACTTTAGTTTATAATAAACGTGAATTACATTTTTACCGACTAACATTATAAGCTATTTTGTTACAGTGCAATATCATATATTACATTATATATAATGTACGTTAATATATAAGTTGCAATATAACATATAACGAATGATTTAAAGTAATTATATTACGATCTAAATTGCAAATTAAATCAATTGCCGCTTTTAGTGGCAAAAATAAAACTATCGATGAATCCGTATCAGTCATTTGTAATTTATCGAATCACAGTTTTCTATCAATAATAGTTCAGTATGACAAAATATCAGAGCACGGATATTGATATATGTTGATAAATACAAAGTTACTTTTTGTGAATTCGTACAACAGCAACTTGCGATTTGGCAAATCATTTATAATTTTCCTCCATTCAAATATTTAGGTAATATTTTAATATTATAAGAGGTACCGATAAACGTAAAATTATTGTTCGGTTAATACTTGTGTATATAGTTCATCAAATCATTCGTAATTCGTAAAGTTCAAGTATTCTCTGGTAATACCAAGTGACCATCGTCGAGTCTGAAAGTGTTAATCCACTCTCAATTTGATTTGTTCTTTCCGCTAACAGGAAATTACTTTTCTCCGAAAATTTGTTTCTAAAAATGTTCTCAAAAATCCCGCTATTGGTCCAAAAATCTTGTCGAGAACTCACCGGCGGAAACGGAGTTATCCCATTGGAACGGTGTTCTGGCGGGATCTCTACTCATACTTTGATAAGTCGCTTTACTAGATGTGCAGCCTAATGGATCCACTGTATCTTCCCACGAAATGTATTGCTCCGTCATGCCAATTTCTTCGCCGTTATAAGTCACGCCTACGCCCGGCAATAGGAGCGCAAACGTGGTGGCGGCACGAGCTCGTGGATCTCCCAGTCTCGCTACTAATCTAGGGTTGTCATGGTTCCCGGCCTGTACACAAAATTTTCAAGTCAACTCAAAAAAAATTGCAATGGAAATGATTCTTTTTTAAAAATGATTCTCGATCGTGTTAGCTCGGCACATGCTTTTAACTCCTGTCGCCCGGAAAAGAACGACGAAGTGTCGAACCGAAGATTTATAATTGTATAGAATGTATAATTTTAATTCCAATTATAGGCTCAACTTTAATAATTTTAATTTTAATTATTATTCGCACGAATTAATTTCATTGGTACCTCGATTTAACTATTCACGCTAGTATCTTCATTTTGATTATTAATTTGAATGCTACATCAAATTTTTATGTCAATCATTATTCATTTGAAAGTTTATTTTTACCAAAGGGTGGAATTTTTCTACCTTTCTAAAATTTCTAGAAATTTAATAGTACCTCCTTGCATTTCTAAATGTAGAAACATTTGCGTAAAAAGTACTTAATTTGCTGTATGAGCTAGTTAGTGACTTCATTGTCAGATCGACGCGGAAATATCGGTTTTCCGGGTTGAACTTTCGCGATCGATCGCCTCAGTTTACGCACCGGCTCGACGAATCTCGATGCACTCGTGAAATTCGAAGAACGCGAGCGTAAAGAGATGCGTTTTGTTCTCTTCCGCGATTTTCCTGGTCATTTTACAAGCTCGTCCGCGCGTACCTCTCGCCGCTCGACGAAAGCTTCGAATTCGAACCTGGAACGAATTCTATCAACCCGTTTTTCCAATCGAGCGACGTTCAGTTAGTTTCGCGCCGAACGTTTTGCTTCCCGAATAATTTGGTCTCCCTCTAACCTATCGCCACGTGCGGGCCAACTTTTCAACTTTATCACCGAAATAATTGTAATTTCTTCTGTTTCTAATTCCTTACAATTACTCTGAAGCAATTAGATTGGGCATTGATGCGCGACGGTGCCATCTCAATTTATATGCCGAAATATGTAAAATGAGGAAATGAAGTTGTTGCGCCCGGAAAATAATATCGATCGAGATAGCGTCGGCGATGTACAAAATTCGATCGAACCATCTTTCTACAGTGTGTCAGTTCTTAACTTACCACCCAGTTAGGAGTGCTACCTTCCGGCATGTTTCCGTACCACGAATCAACTATGTGCTGGATATCTGCCGCAGTCGAATTCCTAGTGAGATTCGTAATCAGATCGAAATTGAAAGGAAAATCTGCTCCATAGTGATAATATTTCATCGTCGACGACGTGTTGGCATATACTTCGATGAAAATGTATTTTGGCTGTTTGTATTCGTCCAGGATCTGTCTCCACGTAGGCAGAATGTCGTAGGTTTGTTGTTGATCACTGGTGTATATCCTCTCGGTGTAGTCGATGTTGTTGGGATCGTCAGTTAGACCTGATAGAGGTTCGTCCAAGAATCGTTGATCTTCGTAAATATACTTCATGGAATCTATTCTGATGCCATCGATGCCTCTGTCCAACCAGAATCTCAGAACATCCTGTGACACGTTAATAAATACAGAATTAATGTACACGTCGCTTGAGAAATATTTTTCTAGTTGCCAGAATATTAAGTTATGTGTCTACTATTAGTCAAAGTCTGTTAGCAGGAGTAAATGCGGAGACATTGAAAAATGTAATAGATATTTGTTGGTGGAGGGAGAAAGAGAATGTGAGTTGTGCAATGACGGCGGAGCAATGATAATGTTGGCCAGACGACTGCTACAACGTGAAGAGGGTATTTGTGGGGCTGACAAGTGAACTTGAATTTTATAATATCTTTCGATAAAAACATATAGCAGAAACGAATCGGAATGATATTGAACCAAGGAATCGGCTCGTCGAAACGTCGAATATCTCTAATTTTCGTGTTTCGATTCGTTCCAATGCGTTCAGTCAAATAATTTTAGAAAATAAAAAAAACGATAAAATTAAAATGAATATTATAGGCATGTTCGATAAAAATGATTCACTATTGCAGAATATTTTAACAGTAGCTAATTAATGCGTGGTATGTAATAATATATATATATATAATTGGAGAGAAGATACCGAGTTAAATAGAACTACGTATTTCTTAAGTAATACTCACTTCAATCTCGCGTCTCACGTTCAGACTGTAGTAGTTCAGATCAGGTTCCTGTTTGATGAACTGATGCAGATAATACGCCTGGCGTTCATCTCGCCACTCCCAAGCCGGTCCACTCAATGCACTCACCTGTACACAAATATGCGTTTGTAAATTTTTCAAGTACATAGATAATGAACAAAGTTGCCCAATCTTGGCATTTTTGTGCTGTAACGATTAGACTTCAAAATTATAATAAATTGCGCGCATGTCATAATATTCTGAAAACTAAAAAATTAAATCAAACTAAATGGAAGTTTCCACGAATATTTCCTGCGTGGAGGCGACAGGCGAAAAATTTAAATCGGCGGAAAAATTTAGATTGCTACGGTGAGCGACGAGCACGACGTAGAAAAATCCGAAAACCCGGCTCGCGGTCGTTCTGTTACATTTAATTAATATCAGACGACGTTATTATCACGGAACAATATTTGCGTGAAATGGAATTTGATTGACGATAGCATTTAAGGATCGAAGGACTTTTGAAAAAATTTAAATCACGCTTACCCAGTTGTTTGGCGGTTTACGCGTGCCATTTTCTATTCGCCCTGGATGCCAGACGTAATAATCGTCGTAAGGTGGAATTCCCTGCAAACTCTTCTGGAACCATTCGTGTTTGTCCGACGTGTGATTTGGGACGAAATCCAAGATCAACGATAAATTTCTGTCGTGCGCGGCTTTCACTAGCTCATCGAAGTCCTTCAGGGTGCCAAATATCGGGTCAATTTCCGTGAAATTCGAAATATCGTAGCCGAAATCTGCCATCGGGCTGCGATAAATGGGCGACAACCAAAGCGCGTTAATGTTCGATTCCGTCAAATGGTCCAGTCGCTGTGTGATACCTGGCGATAGATTTGCAATCTTTTAGGCACTGTACGTTCAAGTGTGACATTGTTCGAAAAAAGAAAGAGAAAAAACAATTCCGTCGAATTTCCACCGGCGGAGACTTGAAAATTGTTTTCCAGCAACGTCGCGTGCCGCAGAGGTGCGAACCTCTGGTAATGACCGAAAAAATTGCGAGAAAGTCGAAAATCTCTTGCAGAACGCGCCGCTCTCGAGTTTGTGCGGCGTCAAAGCGGCGAATCTGCAGCGGGAATTAAAATTTATTTTCGCGTTCAAACATCAACTTGTTCCTTCGAGTTTCTCGCGCTCCGCTTTCCTCCTTTTTTCCTCGATTAATGTTCGCACGCTTATCTCTGTTAATTACATCCGTTGCCGCTACTCTGTTCACCGTTGTTACGTAATTGCGCAAATAAATCGGAAGACGACGCGACGATGCTAAAAGGAGAAGCAATTGTGCATGTATTTACGAACCGTTGTAAATCGGCAACGTTTTGCGGTTACAATTGTCTGTTACAGTTGTAGATACATCCTCGATTGAATTTATGCAATTTTTCTTTTTCTCGACAAAGTGGAACTTGAGCTTCCATTTTTTAATGAAATTTTTAACGAGTATTCCACTTTTCCCACGTGTCTCATATATTTTTGTACAGTGCGTACGTTCTCTGTATTTTTGAATTTTTAAACTACCCATAAATGTATAAAAATCAATGCAGCTCGTTTATTCGTACATCATGGTGCTTGAGAGATTGTTGTTCTATATATTTCTCTATATTGAATTAATTGTTTTTTGATACGTTAAAACAATCATTCTAGATAGTAGAAATATAAATTTTTCTTATATTATGCACATTTTTTGCTGTTGTGTAGAAATGTTTATTAGCATTGGTATGTACTGTAAAATTCTATAAAATTCCGCTTCAATTGTGACAAATATTTTCGGAAAGATATTTACACGAATAAATACTTCCTCAGTATAAAGATCTAAATCAATTTCTTTAAATTAAAAATTTAAATATCTCCAAACTGTATAATAATTCACATAACTCTCCGTTCTGCGAGACTATTTCCGAATTTCATTCACCCTTATTTTCCTTTCTGCATTGTTTTAAATATTATTTAAAACATTTGCAATAATTTTTGAAATTCTTTACTATTACCATTCAAAATCGAAATCAAATTTTTGATATTTATATTTTAATGTTTATAAAACCATCTGTGCCAATTATGTGCTCAAGTGTCCATTGTAATGACAAACTTGAGAGTCAATAAACTGACATAAACGATTGATGTGGCTATAATTAATAAAACGAAGGAAAGAAATTTCCGGTTACAAAGTACATTGCGAAAACTTCGATTGTCAAGAAAAGGAAAATGCACCTTTAAGATCACCGACGCCGTCTCCATCGCTGTCCTTGTAACTCCTCGGATAGATCTGATAGAGTGAGAAGTCTGTAGCTTTTTCTGGCGGGTTCCACGTTATTCCGATGACCAGAGGCAGTATTGCCACGCAAAATGCTATTACCGCCCTCATGCCCCTTGAACATACAAAACGCACCGCTGAATGTCGAATTAGTTGCCTAATTAATCGCGTGACTTCGGGTTTAGCGTACTCTCTGCGCAACGTTCTAACCACGTTCACCAATCCGATACTCGGTTCTACGTTGTTTGCAGGATAAACACGATAAACTTCAATGTTTAGAAGTTAATCACGATTCTCCAGGGAGTGGGTCTTGGAGAAAAGGATCATTCTTTCGGAATGTAAAAATTTGTCACTTTTAATAATATGCGATTTGACGTTCTCAGAGAAATATGTAACTTTTGTCTGTGCAACGAAACCTTTTGATTTTATGGCATGTTAATGCCACTAGTTTAAATTATGTGAAACTTTTTAGGAATATTTCCATTTTGAGACGTTTTCCCTCTGTTCTTTCGAGATTACAGATTTTCGATTTTCAATTTTAAAAAAATTTAAGTTTTGACAAACTCGCCTCAAGAGTAAATATTTGAATTAGTTTATCTGAAGAGTACTTGGACTCGTTCAAATGTATTTTAATGTATTACGCAGCATTATTCGGCTATGTTTCAGTATTATTTAGTTGAATTTCTTCTTACTTCGCTCCCAACATTTAATTTGCCAAGTTCTTAGAATACTTTTAAAGAAATGAAATTGCTGGTTACCAGTCGCCACCGCGACAATCATTCTGTTGATATGTCGAGTTGTGTACCTTGCTTCGAGATATTAAACGATGAAAATACAATCGATGTGTCCGCTTGTGATGTTTGTTGTCGATGTCGTGACACATTCACTGCGATGATGTACGATGTCAGCTACTCTTTTATAGCTGCTCTTTTAACGCTTACGTAACGCATTATGGATCTAGAGTTTCAGTGGCGATGTACGATCGATTGTTCCTGTTAATTTTTATTGAAATGGTAGACGTATTGTCCTATTGAAGCGGAGTCACGTATTTTGTCGATAATCCAAGTAAAAGCGTTTGAAGTTTGCAAGCGTTTGAACAAAGGCACTGTTGCGAGGAAAATGTGGCAGCATAGTAATTAAGAATATCTGTTGGATAAAATTTTAATGGAATTTTACAAAGAAAATATAACAATTTTCATCGGAATTTCATTTGGCACAGTTATAATGATATTCCTGTCATTTACGTTGCTATCATTACATGGCGAATTCTGACATTATCCGTAATTGACAGTACAAACCAAAAGTTTCGATATTTTCCACTTTTACTGGATTTGTATCTCATACTCACTGCCAATTCAATATATCGTTAATTAATCGACGTGTCAGTTTTTCTCGATTTCATTATCCGCAGACAGCGTGTTAAAATATTCTGAAAAGGGAGATCATAACTAATATTAGAAGATTCGTGTATTTCGGGGAAAATGCAATTTGAGCCTTGAATCTCGCCAGCCAATCAATGTGTCGAGTCTGTTTAATATTAATTTCTTGTAAATTTTTGATTTCATTCAATTTTCTGAATTGCATTTGCTAAAATTTCGTTCCATCGAAGAACGGGAAACAGAAGGAAGATTGGCGGAGGATGAGAAATTAATTAAATTAAGAAGAATAATATCATTGTTCGTTTATCGTTGTGATGTCATTAGTCTCAGTAGTGAATGAATTATCGCATTTGATAATCGTATAGTTGCAAGTTGTTTTCGTTTATAATTTAAAATAATATTGCAAAGTTCGTGTATCAGGAGAAGCGGCACATTTCGAGAGCGTAGCTGGAATTTGACAAACTTATTTTTTAATTGTGCACGATTATAGAAAAATAGAGATAGAAAAACACAAATGATAGAAAAATAGAGATAGAAATCTCGCAAAAATAATAAAATAATTTGAAATGGACACCCATCACGTATTCATTACAACGTTATTAAAATTACGTTTCGCAAGAGAACAATATCCCCCGACGATAATAAAACTTTACTTCCATTTTTCACGCGAATCGACACAATTATCAAACAAAGAATTAGACAAATTATTTTAATTGGCAAGTTAATTACCCAATTATCTAATTAATTAATTGCCTAGTTGCCTAATTAAATAATTATCTCACAGTCGAACATCCTTTTATACCAACTTTATCAAGTTCGGCGTGCACGATGTTTCATTGATACGTACCATAATGTACCTCAATGCAATAATTATTCTGCATTATAATTCTTTCAGTTGTCCCTCTTTTGGCGGGACAGCCGCGTGTCTTGGTGCGTTAACACAATTGTTCAAGGATAAATTTCTTTTTAACCAGTCTTACCATACGTTTCTGTATAGTTTCGCCTTGCTTTAAAAGTCCGAGCGAGAAGTTCCGCGCATTTGCACGAACATTCTGGAATGTCGAACGTCGGGAGGAAGTTGCCAATTTTCGGCCTGGTTGTTTGAACTTTCGATACCGCGAGACTGCGGGATAACGCTCTGGTCTGTTTCGCGGTGAAGCGAAGCATTCGCCTACCGTCCGAAGAGGTAAGATACGCCGCAGACCGCCACAATGACCCAGCAATGTCTTGGACAAGCCGAGATCCTGGGACCGCAAGCCCACAGATGTCTGCAGAGACGTGGAAACCGCTTCGTACGATTCCGAAGTCGTCAAACTGTCGGTACCTATCTCGCTTAAGTCTTGGGACTTAACTTACCTGCGTTTACGGTATGGTCCATGTTGGAACCTGCGGTGAATAACGTAGCCCAGTAACCGTGAAACTTTCCTCAGACGACGATGACTTTGAGGACGCAAGATCTTCGTAGGAAACTTCATAGAATCGTGTAACTCGCCTTAATTTCATCCAAGTTAAGGGGAATCTCGTGATGCATTTACTTAGCACGACGTGAGGCAAGATTGTAATCTCCTCCAAGAGATGAGGAATTTGTCTCAAGTGGTCTGGTAGTTTGATTTATT
>KQ435816.1:34206-45747 GCA_001276565.1 Melipona quadrifasciata
GCCCATTGATGAATAATCAAATTTACATTTCGATCTCTGCCCCGCGGTTTCAACTATTGAATGCGATTTCCATTGTAAATTAAATTCCCGATAAGCTATTCTCTCTTGATAAAAGAAAGTTACCTTCGTTTAACGTACAAACGGAGATCTTTATCCAGACGTCAGTTATTCCTTTTCGTTTAGAAACGTTAATTTCGAACTCGGGACGATTCGAGTGAAACTCTCCGAGTTTTTGCATCTTTTTCGGTGTTTTATAAAAAGAGTTTGACACGTTAACCTATGTCCTCAAAGGTATCGTATAATTTTTCTTGATGTCACTTTTAGAACGACGGGGTGTAAGGTAGTTTGACCAAAAAGTTAAATATAACGAAACGAATTTACAAGTTTTATCCTTCATTTTTTCCGTCCTGTCGAGTCTTTAAAATCTGACGAATAAACGAAAAGATTATGGATCCTGTTAATCTTCAAACTTTTTGGAAGGAATTGAAACTTTGGAATCTCTCTTGTTTTAATATAATAAAAATTGTGACATTTGCAGCGAATGTTTGATCAAGATACGAATTTCGTCGTATCCCTAAATATAATAATTCGAAAAGAGTACAAGAAAGAAATTAGCAAAGATAGTTTCAGTCAATTTTTGATTAACTAGAAATTATAACTGTGCGTTCTTTTGCTGTAAACGTAATTTTTTGAATTTTTTGAACACGAACAAAATGAAAAGGAACGTCTGCAAAACAAAATTCTTAACGGCGATCTGTTCTGTTAATTGCGTTCGTATTAATGGAGTTTGCCAGCTGCGAGATTTTAAACAGTTTTATATTAAAACTGACCGAGATTAGTTTGCACGTGATTAAAACGGGAATGCCACGTTATTGGGGTCAGTAGTTAAAAGTAGTTAGATAGAGAAGAGGCGTAATTAGTTAAGCTCATTCGGTGCACCTATAGCTGCACGAAGGCCGGGTAATAAAGCCTAACGTATCACCTGTAAATTATCTTTTACTGCGTAACTTCGTATATTCGCGCTAAAATACGACGTGCGGCACTTTTATTAACCCCCTAAGGTTAAGGCGACTCGAGAGTCACGCACATGTGCATTCGCAAATTTCGCTTCACGAACGGCATTGTCTTTTACGATTGTTGTCTTTTTCGCGCTATATCCGTCTTGAGTTGATTATTTCGTTTCCTTCTTCGACACCTCCGTTTTCCTTTCGCGACTCGTCGACATTTGTCGATATTGCAGTTTCTCGAAAAACTTCCAATTCTTCTCTTTATTATTCTTCTTGAATAACGAGCAAAAGTAGACATCGATAGGAGACGCTCTAAAGAGTCAGGAGAAAATATCACGTTGGAGAATTCTCGTCAAGGCCAAAATATCACGTAACGAAAGATTTGTGAATTCTTTGTTCAAACGACGCGAACTGGAGATTAAATTACGTTTCCATTTAAATGTAATATCTGCTATTGTCGACGCAGGTCTCACATCAATGTAACATGCGATTAATTTTCAACCGCTGTTGATTTTCATTATTAATTCGTGACTAAGCTTAAAAATAATTCAATTTTTTTCTCTTTTTTTTCTTTACTCACAAAATATAGAGAAAATTTCTAAGAAAAATGGTCCCTCGTGTAAATAATAACTTATGAAACATTTTTTAATTAGTTTTCTACCAATAATAATATTAATAAACTGTAGATTAACACGTATTAATGTTATAGACACCAGACGCAATATCATGTTGCAGACGTATTTCAATTTTCCATTGTCAGTTCGCTTAGTTTAACGTGAATAAATACCATTTACCGAATATAACAGTTTATCTTCGCAACACGGCGGGGAATTGCCCCTGAGACACAAGAAACGTGGACTAAATTCGATGGAATGATGCATGGGAATATTGTCCTGTTGTTCAGCTGGTTCGTACTCGTCGTGCTTGAATAAGCGTTGATGGCTAACGGGTAAGAACAAACCTTGCGATAGATATGCTTCCGTAGACAACCAGTCGATGAAAAGTCAATCATCTTGGCGATACGTCCAAGCTCGTTTGAATTTTCAGCATTTCGTTTATTCGTTTATTTCGTATAAAAAAAAAAAAAAAAAAAAAAAAAGAGAGAGAAGCGTAATACTTGGACAAGATCGACTCTGAAAGGAGAATAGGATATTATAGTCAGACACGTGAGAAAACCGCGCGTAAGCGTGTTGACGCTTTGACTCAACAATACCGTGAATTATTGAATTATCAAAATATACGAGATAATGAAAAATTAATGAAAAATTAAAAGTAACATTACAAAATTATACTAGAGTAAAGCGTTCTTTATATTTCAAATATTCGAAACATTATATTATCGGATTATGTCTCTGTCGATAACTGGAAATGATAATTTGTTGCTAGCAGATATTCTACTGTGTAGATATTCGAGTAAGGGAGGCTTTGCTATAAGTCACGTACTAGTTATAATTTTCAAAATTCTTCTTTGGTCACGTATTTCGACTTGACGGCATTATTTCTTTAACGAAGTTATAAATTTTCGCAGCTGCGAAGAAAGCACGTAAAATACGCTAAATATTATTCTCTACTATTTCGTTTGAAATAGTAATTGACGATTTATATTGTTTACCGATCGTTGAATCAATCCTTTAGACTTTAGGAAAGAATTATTCTTGAAAATAAAGAAAGAAAAAGTTTCCATATATTTTTCAAATACAGCGTATAAAGTATAATATGCTTTAACATTTTTGATAAAGATACATTAAAGTTTATAATATTATATATTTATACTGTAAAATATATAAAAAGACACGTGAATAAAATTGAAATTAGCCAAAGGGAACAAAAATATTTCCAAATATTTCAGTGGTCCGACACAATGTGTCGAACGAACAAATATGTCGTGGTTTTGCATGATCAAACTTCAAAGCTGGTTTGAACTTTCCCACCGTCGCATACTAAACTGAAAGTTTCTCATTAGAATTTTTATTCTAATTTCGAGTTTCATTCGAGAACTACACCAGGATGGAAGATCATCGTTATGGAACTATCTCGTTGAAGCAGCAAGGCTGCGAGTACCAGGTGACCACTGCGATACAATTGGTACTCGTAACTTCGCGTTCAATGTTGCACGACGTTTGACTGATAGAATTGTGAACTCCATTATAATTTCGCTAACAAACCAACAGAAATTTCCACGGAATCGCGTTAAATAAAAATATGCAAGAGTATGAAATTAACGTGCAATTGATTTGACAAGTTCAAAATTAATTACATTTTCGTGATCAACGTCAAAATTGTTGTCACTTTCAAATTCATATATATATACATGTACTTTTCTAATTTTATTCAGATTTTAATCCATGTTAATGTTAATGTTAACTATTTCTTCTTTTAACTACGAAGACCTTGTCAAGATTATTCATTTTTTAATTGGAATTTAGGAAAATGGTATTTTTCATTGTTCAATAAAAATGCTACAAGTAGACTGTGGATTTCTTATGCAAATTCATATTTTTGAGAATGTAGTTAACAAAATTGATTCTCTATTTGTTATTGATATTTCATATAAAACATATCGAATCCAATCCTAATTTATTACCATTGAAGAAAAATTGAAACGTACAAGTATAAAATTGAATGTATGAAATATTTCATTATTGCAGTTGCAAAGGCAATATTGGAAGATCGGGAATTATTCGTTTGTATCTCGCTTTTATCGTTCTAACATTTCTTTTATTATCATCTGTCTGACTCATCTGCGTGAAAATTAAATGAGTTTTCGTATTATTATATCCCTTTGCCTTTGATAAATTTCTATTTATTTCTCGTGAATTGCAATACCTACGTAAAAGAAATATATTTCTTTAAATTCGTAGGAAATGGTCCTCGTAACTATCTCTATAAATGAAACGCGAGTAATATGACTATACTCGTGCAAAAATTAAACACAGAAGCTAGAGTGACATTCGTCCAATTTCTACGTAATATACACGCAGTGACAAGAAGCGCATTTTCGTTTAGATTTTTCCGTTAAAGCAGTAATACCGGTTTAATTAACGCGAAACGCCGGAAACGACGTTGCATTGTTTAGCATAATACAAGGAGAGAAGTGTTTTCGACGCGCACGTCATCGACTTGTTCTACGTGCCGCGTACGAGCTTCAAACGAGATTTACTACGTGCCGAGGTAAACTTTTTAAAATTGCGTCTTTTAACAAGATCCCTTCTCAGACCACACTTTCGAAAATTCAATTTTCTCCATTGTGAAAAAAATTTAATACCGTAGACGCGTGTTTTCGTTCAACGTTTGACAACATTCTTTCTCTCAGGCTACACTTTCGAAAATTCAATCTTCTCGACTGTAAGAAAATTTAATACCGTGCGGTACGTATTATCACTGAAAGTGATTTTAGGGGGGTAACTCAGAAAACCCTCTTCAGGTGCAACGCTGATGCAACGAAAATTAGCGATTGGTTGATCTGGGTCACGTGATTCGCGAGGGGGCGTGGCATAGACCTCGAGTAGGAGTGGCGTTGTCTAGTACTGAGCGATCGCCCCTGTAATTTGTTTTGTGTCGATTCAAATGTTTGCGTATCAATAAAATTTTATGGCAAAAAAGTCAGAACAGTTGCTTCTGGGCCTTTTAGTGAGACAAATCAAACTGGAGTACAAGTCGTGCAGTTTTTTTTTTATTAACGTTTGTGTCTTTCGTGACAGGATTGTCGTTGACAACGACAGTTGGAAACCTGTGACAGATGATTAATGAGAGACTACGTAATACGAGTGAGAAATTGCGAAGGATTTTTATTCGAGTGAAATGTCATTTGTTCATCTTTCACGGATAAACAGGAAAAAACGTTTCAAATATCTGACTTACAAATGCTCGCAAGTCACTCTGTATCGAGAATATTGATGAGTGTTTCAAAATTTTTGTTCAATTTTTAGAAACTTAAATGATCTAATTGTCAACGAATGTATTTAAGAAAATGCATGTACACATGTATAGTAGAATTAACTCTATAGAATATCATTGATATATGGCGATCCAATTCTTCATAATAATCATTTGTATTTCAGCTTTCGCACTCAGATTTTGCATTAAAATTTTTTTGATGTGCGCAGAATTTGAAAAAAAAAAAAAAGTACATTGATATTACAGAAAATGATGACTCTAATCCGATTATTATTTGAAACTTTGTAACTCCGTGTCGAAAATTTTTTACGATACATCTGGTGAGAAAATTTTTAATTTCACGTGAAAATCAATTGATCGTTGAAGGAAGTAAACGCTCGTGGAAAATTGCAATTTCATAAGGCAAAGGTTTGAGCAGAAAATGCGGCGCAAGTAGTTCATGCATTTATATACAAAAAGAAAAAAGAAAGGCTACATATAGAAACGCGAGGTTAGTTTTAAAGTGGAAGTGAAGTGGCAGCCTGAAGAGCCAACATCCAGCAAAGAAACTGTCTGGAAACTGTTTCGTTCGTGTACAAAAGTCCTTATATTAAACTTCGAACAGCATTATCGTTTCTTTTCTTTCTTTGAACCTAGAAGCAATAGAAACAAGTGACGTTAAGGTAATATTATTTTATAAAGATATAACCTAAATTCTAGAATGACACTGAAATTTAAAGAAATGGACAGTAAGTTGAGTTTAATAGAAACAAGTATAATCGAATTTTTGTGCTGTATTTCGATCCAAAAAATTAATACACATCTTCATTTAAAGAAGAAAATTGAACAAATTCGTTTGAAGCAAATTTCCAATTAAATTTATCACGTCAACCATGTTGCAGCGATTATTCCTTCAAATTTTTTTCCACGTTTAACTCACTGCCATCATTTACATTGGAGAAAATTGAACAAAGCGAACTATGTTATTTTTACCGAATTATAAACAGTTGGAATCGTTCCGTTTGTTCCATTTTTAATTACGGTACCACGTCAGAGCCAAGAGCGTGCATTGATTCGCGTTGGCCAGGGCCGTGGATACGTGATAATAAATAGCACCTCATAATAATTATATTTCCGTGACACGTGTCGCTTCGGTGAGAAAAAATTCGCGTGGGTTCGCGACGATTCACCCATCCAGCCGCTATTGACAGCTATGAATCACGGGATTCGAACGTGGCACGCTGGAAAACTCAACCTTGTTGATTTCCAGTTGGCACCGCAATTTATCGGTCGCTTAACTCGAGAGCGATCTATCGTGTCCTTTCAGCCATATGTTCGAATTTAAAAGCAGTATATCTCGGTCGCCACTGTGGGAACGATTCAGATGTATTTAGTATGGTGATTTGAACACACCGATGGCTGAAGCAAGGGATGAACAGAAATGCGGTCAGAGATATATATCCAGATTTTATCTCCTTTTGCAGAAATTGTAATTATAATTAAACGTTTAACGTTTCTATTTAATATAATCGATATAATTGGGCAAGCGAGAAAATTCTGTCGTCTCTTTTCTGGCCAGGAAAGAACGATGCAGAAAAGTACAATTACTTCCTTTCCAGTGAATAATTTTTCTGAAACAAAAAAAGCTACGTAATATTTATTGTAACTTACTATGCTTGTTACGGCTCGTTACTGTCCTCTTTTATGAGATAATTAGGTGTCTTGCGGCTTTTTTATGAAAGAAAAAAAATGTGAAAAATAAAGCTTTTAACGAAACGAGTGATATTTCCTTTTTATAACTCTGCATCGTTCTTTATTACCATAAGAAGAACGGCAGAATATTCTTGGTTAACTAATATTAATAAATAACAACCTTGTGAGCATGTAGCGCGATATATATTTTTCATTGCACAAGGATAATAAGGCTGTAACATTCACGGATTCAATGATTTAAAAGATTAAAAGATTCTCGAAAACGTTGAACGAACTATCCTCAAATCAATTTTCGTAAAGCGAAAGCCTCTTCATTATTCGTCAGCTCGAAATTTTCAAGGATTCACTTTGAAAAGAGATTGTAAGGAACGAAATTGTTTCTGAACGACTATGTAATATTAAATTCAGAATAACTAATGAGTTAATTGTCAGAACCCACTAAATGAGGGGTTGTTCTAAAAACCACCAAAGTTCTCAGCTTGTTTCTAAGTTTGTCAATGCTCTGAAATAAGAATGGATCCGATAAATCTAGACTCGTGTAATAGACGGCGGCTATTTTAAAAATTTCGCTAGCCACGAAGTTATTTCAGCCTGTCCGTTCGATCTCGAAAGGAAGCTGATTTAATGAACGGATACGGGTTCGTACAGGGAATTCCAATCTGAGACGGATGAAAGCCGCGCGGAAGTGCTATACCGTGGTATGTATTCCCGTCGAAAAGAGTTTCGATCCGGCTCAATTTATATATAGACTTGCATGAGATGCAAATTGAAACGGGCGTTTCGCATCGACCGCCGCGGAAAAATTAAATCGACGAAGATCATACCGAGCAACGAATGGGGTATCGAAGTTCGTGCATCCGACAAATCTACGTTGGCCAGGTTCAATCAAGCGTTTCGATTATGGTTTATATATACACCGAAACGAATCGATGCGCCAACTTCTTGCGAAGCGTGGATTAACAGTAGCGGAATGTGTTATACGAAACTATTTGAAATTTCACGTCAACGCTGTAGCAAGACGCGATGTGAGTGGGTCGACGAAACTTGCGATTAATTTGAAAATGAATACGTAGTTGGATAGACGGAATGAATGGTAGTTTTAAACTACCGTGATGCATATACTGATATATAGTCGGTAGATTATTGATTTTTGTGTATTTATAGAGAATTTTCAAACGAGAAGAGGCAGGTGATGCATGCAATGATGATTCATCCGTTTTATTGATAGAAACGTGAATTTGCATAAGCAGTTCAATTATTACGATTTTATTTATTATAATAAATTTTTTGTTCATTAGGTGCACACGTATGCGTTAGTAACAAGTTAGTTATCCTTTTGAACGAGGAAGAAGATGTAATTATTGAAATGATAACCTTTATAATCCCACGAGATAATTTGTGTTACGCTTTAGGCAAGGTAGCAACAATATCATTTGTCTGCATTTGAACAAACGAAATTTTATATTAGAAAAATAATCCGAAAGGAGACTCTGTTAACAACATTTTGTTGAAAGTTTCCCAATCTAAAATTCGCTGTATTCTTAGTTTAGACAGGCAGATATTATCACCGCGAGCTTCCAAACTTTCCTAATTTTCCGATCTTTTTCTGTTTCTCCTCTGTTGAAAGCAAAACTTAGGACAATATCTAATATTAGCAGAGCATCTCTCTCAAAAAGTTTCGACTTCCTCGAAAAAATTCTATCTTCCTTTCAAAAATTTCTTATTAAAGTTATAAGTAAAGCTAGTTTACAACATGAACTGTGGATAATAATTGCAAGTGCTCAAATTTCTTGAAACAAAGTGACCCGAAACAACCTAACATAGCGGATCTTCGATTTCTTTTGTTTTTAACTTTTAATCGAAAAAAGGCGTAAGTTGGAAATAAAATGAGTTCACGGAAATGATCATGATTAGTTCGAAACGAAGTGGATGTTGTTACAGCGATAATGCGAGTTATTCTTACCGAAATAGTAACACTTAGGTTGATTAGGTATCGACCACGACGAATCACACGGGAACCTGGAAAAGTAACACTGTTAATTCGCTATGCGTTAATACGTCGCTGTAGCCGGCATTAGAACCTCATTTCATTGATAGCGCAATGTATGTTAAAGTAACAGCGTAAAGCGATACCACTGCGCGACACGATAACTTTTTCTCCGGCGCTAAAAATAATCGGGTTAAAAATAATCGATGCGATCAATTTTTTTTATAGCGCAAATAAATTTCCTTTGTTATTAACCAGCGTGCGGTCGAAGAGAATACGTGCTATTATTCGCGACACACGGGCATAGATTTATCATTAATGCGAAGGAAAAATTCTGTGCTGTAATGTGTTTAGTAGTCGATAATTTCTCTGTCAACTGTAACAAACAAGACACGATGTTCGCAAATGTCATAAGACACTACGATAGAAAGATCAACAGAATCCTCTCTGGATTTGAAAAATTTAGTAAAACGACTAAAATTTAGTAATGAAATAAAATTTGGTGCAGTGGGAGAGGTATTCTTTAAAATGTCACGCGTTGATTTGAAAGGTTACAATGTCCTAAAATGTATCGTGTTTCACTCGTTTTTCAAGGCACGTTGAAACATTAAAAATTTTACGCCCTTTAAAGAACAGATGTTTATAAAATAATGATTAAATATTTTAAATCGAAAAAAGATGAAATATTTTAAGCGAGAAGCGCAGTTGAATCCAGTGATATTTTCCCAACGACGATAAATATCTTCTGCTTAAATGAAATACATGTAAAAGAAGCTTTGCTATCTACGATTTTTACGTCTCAATTTTATGGTTCAAGATTTTCTCGAAACTTCCTTCATGTTTGCCGAAATCAGGATAAAATTGAAACATGAAAATTCAAGGATCGCAGCAAGATCATTTCTTCCCTTTTCTTTTTGAAGCTCAAACATTGAGTACGTGAAATGTTCAAAAATTGTATCGGAAATCAATTTTTCAACATGTATATTTCAATCAACGTTAGAAATTTGTCACTCTGTAGCTCTGACATCAGATGCAACGCGATAACATTGTAATTCAAGCACAATTGATTGGACTGCAGGCCTAATTTGTAATCCACAGACATCTAGCACAAATCAATAGCTCTTTCATCGACCATCCACCATGCGGACCTGTTGTTTTCACGTCTGTCGTTTGATCAATTAATTAGAGTAATTATCCTGGCGCTTTGTCTCCCTCGAAGGGATCCGCAGAATTATTCTCACATTTCATCAATCATCATTTGTTCGCTACGAAAATAATCTCACTACCAATTAATTATAATTTTGATTCTCACGGATCTTCAGTATGATTCACTTTCATTTTCTTTCTTTTTTTTTTTTTTTGAAATTATTTATTTCATCTTCTTTTCCTTCCATGGGCAAATTATGCTTTCGTATTGGAAATTGGGCGAGATCAATTAAAACAATTTATATTCGTAAAATTTTCTAAAAAAATCTACTCTCCCGAATCTCCTATTTACTCTCTTAACAACTTTGATAAATTAAACTTTAATAAAATTACCATTAATTTCTTACCAGTAGTACTAAAATACTAAAACTACGAATGCTTTTAAAATTTCACGCGTGATATTCAAATTTTCACGAAACGATCTTTTACTTTGTTAAATAATATAGAACGTTGTGATCATCAGAAATTTCGAGGAACACCAATTTTAAAAGTACGATAAATGCAGATTAACATCAACTCCTTTCTATCGATCACACGAAATCGGCGTTACCCGTTTCATTCTCAATTTATATAAAATTCCGTGTGAGAAAGATTAAAGTGGAATAAATAAAATAGTAATGTATGTTGTGTACGTTGCATTAGTGGTAATTTATTTTGTTCGTTGAATTGCAGTTGCGTCTCCGCCGGATCGAAGAGCCACCAGAGACGACATTACAGTGTCCTCATCCGGTGCATCCCCGAACGTTAATGCAACTACGAGCTGCACTGGTACATCGTCTCGATTGCACAATCCTTCCTCGCCTGGTCGAAATGGCCAGCTATCGAGTAAGTGACTTTCTAACACGATTGTTGTGCAATATATTACGAGCCTGGAATTGCGCATTTACTTTACGAGCTTATAAACCGTACCGACAAATAATTTCATCGCGTAATGAATTTTGAACAAAGCTTGCGACGAGAATTCTCATTTTTTATAAAAACGCTTTTTATCGCATGTATTAGTGTCGATAATTTTATTGAATTAACTGAATTAATTCGGCATTACCTTCGTGAGATTAATTTCGATCGAATTGTGACGACTGAATGATGTAGATGATTTTAACGTGATTGTGATGTAAAATAAACTTGATTTCCTGTAATTGTTTTTAACATCGTCTTATGATCGTTTAGTATAGTTCATATGGAATATAATTGGAAATTAATTAACAGTTAATTGAAATAAATTTTATGAAGCGTAGGACAAAATGAACGACTCTTATCTTTTCGAACGAGAAATTACTATTCGTAACGTACAGTTGGTCATAAAAGCAAATTTGAAGTATTTAAAGAAGAGCAGGAATCCTTTGAAGACACTTGTGTGACGATATTTGATTATTTTATTTGTTAAAACAAAATTACGAAATCTATTATGTAATTAAAATAACTTTCATTCGCTTTAGTAGTGTAATGTCGAAAATAAATTAATCAATAAGCAAAACTGTCAAATGTCAGAAACAAAATTTCTCCTGTTTCAAACGTGAGAAATTTCACTTCGGCGACTGACTGTACGTGCGAAAATTCTCTCTATATAAAATTAAAAGTTCATCGTTCGACCAAGATTAACGAAGCTTTTACGATCCTATCACCGGGGAGAGTTGGTGAAGAATCGCGAGAGCAAAGTAATTTTCTTTCAACGACGATATAGCCGCTCGTACGTAAAATCCTGGGTTAAACGGAGCGCCGTTTAATAAGTTTCGTGTCTCTCGTGTTTTC
>KQ435816.1:45956-70282 GCA_001276565.1 Melipona quadrifasciata
CTCCACCTTTTCAGCAGTGTCTCGCGTTAACTTGCATAATGCGACTAGATATATAGCGAGGAGAGCGTAACTGTGCCGCTAACGATGAAAAACTGTTCATATTTTAAAGTGCGAAATCATATAACAACTCATTCGGTCTCGCTTTAGAGCGTACAGCTTCTACTTTGGTAGTGCTGAATTCATATTTCTCAAGGAGATTAGATTATGCAGTGGGAGATTAAGGACAGTTTCATTTCAAGAACGTCTCCGAAACGAGAATAAAAAATTTCATATTCAGTGCAATCTGCACGATTTCTTTTTCGAGCCTTAAATATTAGGGTTGAGAAATTTGAAAAGTCCTGTACAAACCTAATGAGATAAACCTAAGCTTATTAAAATCATTGAGACTTCTGTTCGAGGTACATTGAAATTCCATTTTCATTCACATAGCGAGTCATGTTCCCGTTAGCGGATTTAACTGGCAAAGAATTAGTGAGTCAAACGTTAATTAAAATTTCATTACAATAATTTACCGCGCGGAGAATTTATATGTACAACACGTTCGTGCATTTGTGAGAAATTTATAAACGCAGGAATGTCCAAACGAAAGAAAGTATTTAAATTAATATAATGTTAAATATGCGAAGCAAGTTTCTATTCGTAGTTTCCTTTTCGTAGCTGCCTTCGTAAAAATTCGATTTCATATTTTTATCGAAAAGTTTTGGAACGGAGTATTATATTTGTTTGAAAATTGGACGTTCCTAAAACTTTTGAACGGAACATCAGTATAACAGTCCGCATAGAGATTACAAATAATAAAATTTCCAATGATACAAATCTCCAATTGCACAGAATTAAATTAAGCGTAACATATTTTTTTTTTGCATTATTAACGAATATTTTAAATTAATTACGATTCAAGATTTTAAAATTAATTGAAAATTCAAAATCATCTTCAAATTATATCACAAGAAATTTATTATTAACAGTGTCAGTGGTTTTCAATTATTTGTGCTAAAAATAAAATACAAATCACTGTTGCAGATTGAGATGTTTACTGAGGCAGCTGCAACACGGCGAAATATCAGCAGAATTACTCCAACGAAATTTGCACTACGCGGCACGCGTTCTCGAAGCCGTCTTCCTCGATGAGACCAAGTAAGTTTCGCTCAAAATGTTAATTAATAATCTCTCCTGCAAACTTTATCTTTAATAATGTTGTGCCAGTTGTTTCTATTGTAGCAACACGTAGCAGACAACAATTTTCTTCGAGAAGATTTCAATGTGTTTATACGCGTACTTATCTGTATCTTCTATGTGTATCATCAAAAATTTCAAATTTATTACTATGTTGCACACATCTGCGTCTAAGCATATTCGTTTAATCAAATTTAACAATTCAACTTCCAGGCAACACGGTCAATCGATCACTTACAAATGTGTAATTTATTTGTTGCTGTAAATATTGTTATTATTACTAACGTCTAACGACTTATATTTTTATAAGTATTTTGTATGTCATGTATGTGATATTTCGCATGACTCACGACCCTTGAAAATACGAAGATATTTTGAAAGTAATGGATTATATTTTTTTCGGGTACGTAGACGTAACATACCATATTTGTATATTATATATATATCATTTGAAACAGTAAAAATAAACATTTATTTGTAATATTGTAACGAAGATATCGAAATTGACCGAGATCAGTGATTTAAGTAGTAAGGGTATTAAGAGTGCCTCTTTAGCTCAGTGGTAGAGCACTGGTCTCGTAAACCAGGGGTCGTGAGTTCAATCCTCACAGGAGGCAAATCGGTTTTTTTATTTTTCTTCCTTCAAAATATATTGCAAAATTTTTCGAACGTATCTCAACGAAAGTTCCACAATTTTTCGCAATTGTTTTAATATTCTTTTTATGAATTTTTCATATTGTTATTTGCGAGCTCGTTTATGTTCATGCTGTTCGCGAGATTTCGCGTGTCTTTAATATTTCTAATCGTCCGTTTTACGCTTGCATTGTCATTATATTTTATTTAAACATATAAGTTATTTATAGATTAATTGTTTCTTTATATTAGACGAATAAAAAGCCGATACGCTTCACATTCCTGACGTTTCTTTTTCGTTCTTTTCTTCTTCCTCTGTTTCTCGAATTTTCGCCGAAATGTCGAAATTGCAACACCATTTATCCATGGCTGACGAGACGATCGATATTTCAGGATTGCAAAGTTGCTCCCGGCGAGACATATCCAAATGTCCTTCAAATTTTTCAAGATATGCGAATGCCATAGTTTTCAACGCAATTGCTAAAATTTTTCCACTAAAATTACCCTTTAAATTGTTGCCACGCAACGAATATACATAAAAATATGCAGTAGTTACGTAGTTACGTAGTTAATCTATATCAATTTCGACCGATGTTCCTCATTTCTCCAAATATTTGTCCACACGATGATTAACATATTCCACAGCAGCAACGACCGACGAGAATCTCTCCGCTCCGGTCTACACCGGATTGCTCGCAACTTCACATGTGTACATAACATAAATATATCTGATCTTTCCAGAGTCTGCGTGTACGTCGACGAAATTTTTATTAACCCTTTGCCGAGAGCAAACGATCATTTCTCAGAAACAGTCTCTCCCAGGTGGACAGCAGCGGTCGTCGTACCTGTTCGTCTGATGGCGCTATAATGCTAATGATTATAAATAAACGCAAAAAAAAAAAATAAAAAAAAAAAAAAAAAGTGTAATGTTCTACTGTTCTGTTGCCTACTTGACACGTGCACTAACAAGCAGTACCGCAGGGTGAATTCAGGAGGTGTTGAGTGCTCTCGGTCATCACGTAGGGGTGCAAGCCTGTCGTCTGCATCCCTGGGGAGCGCCTTGGACCCGGACGGACAACAGGGCCACGCGGTGGTAACCCAGAAACGGAAGCTTCGCACCCCCGTATGGGCAAGGTTGCGAAATAAATTCACAATTTCCGACCTCACGCGACTTGTTTCACCCGCCCCCTCTCCCCGTTCTCCCGATCCAACGAAATCAGACATCCGTCGAGAAATCTTGTCAACCTAAAGACATCCGCCATGCTACTGTCCTTCTTCCTCCTCTTCCCTCCGCCTTCTTCCACCTCCTCCATTCACGTGTCGACATTTTCTCTTTCGATCTCATCGTGCTCGTTGTTAAGGATCACGATCATGCGTCGTTCGCTCTGATCATTTAGGGGAATCGAACCTTGTCGGGTGAAACGATAGCGAGTGCCCGGACCGATTCGATCGACCGGTCGCTGATAATTGAGAAATGAATGCGACGCAGCCGGGGGTGAGAGTTAATGTCCGAGCGTTAGCTTCCGGACGAACGATCTTGAAAAACGATTTCGTCGCATCTCGTTCGTGAAATTGACCATTGTTTTCTTCGTTTCCTTCTCTTTCTTTTTTTGTTTTTTTTCTTTGTTTTTTTTTTTAGTTTTAGGCTGTGTGCAGTTTTCTGAATAACCTTCTTGCAATTGTTTTTCGACGCGGTTTTAGGTTCTGCGTAATTTGGATTCAGATTTAAACTTGAAATTCTGACCTGAATTAAATGCTGTTTCACTTTACTCAAATTTATAATTAAACTTCTGTAATTGTTTTTCACTGTATTCGTAAATTTCGTTTAATTAAAATTTCAATTTAAATTGAATTTCCCTTCGTTTCACCTAAATATTGTAACGAAATTTGCTTGAACTTCTAACGAAACTTTGATAGTTATTCTTCGTCGTATTTTTACAGCTAATGTTTCCTAATTATTATTTCTTTGTAATATTTTTCTAATTAATATTTTTATAATTGTTTTCCACTGTTGACGTAATATTTAAGTTTCTATAAAGATAGGATTTTGCTTTTTTATTTTTTTGTAATTTAATGCGAATAAATCATTTATTGAAGTGATAAAGACCTTTAACTGTCCTGTGCAACAATAGTTATCTACAAAAAAAGAAAGTAGTTTGAAAATTGATTTGAAGTGTAAGTTTGTTTTTTGAAATACTTTTTGAAATACGATTTGATAATTAAATTTAATTTTTCAAAAGCGATTTCACCCCCTCAACGTCGTAGAACATATCACGGATCTACAGTTTACTGCGTTTTTTCATAGTTGATATATATGTACATGTAGTTTTGGCTTTATACCAAATAGGTAGTGTAGATTTTGTGCACAGGAGTTAATAATGTCTGTTAGTACACTATGTGTATCGATTCGTTAGTCGATTCTATAGTGCCCTCGGAACTGTCAATCTGCACATATTTATAATGCACGAATGTTAATAATAAATCTAGGTTAAATAGGTTTAGCGACTATCGTATTCACCACCGACGAAATTTGAAACCGACGAAAATTATTTTATCAAATGATGCGAAAATGATTAGCGTAGTTTTAGACTTTTAGAACGAACACACGTTGAAGAAATTACGCTACCTGTTACAGCCAAATTTCGACATACTTGCAATATCCTCGCACGTGACAAAGGACAAAGTTAAATTATCAAAATTATGGCAATTTACAGACGAAAGCATCAATTGGCGCGACATTTCTTTAAATTAATTAACGTTTCTCTGACCTCGTGTCGAAATTAAATCGCTCGGATAATCGGCGTTAAGTCGTTCAAACACCATTCCATCGCAATTTTAATATCGAAATGGAATACTTATTCAAAAACGAGAACACGAAAGGGAAGCTTCACTTTAAGCTTGAAAAGTTTTAATTAATAATTATTTACACGCCATTGCAATCAGATTGCGAATGTTCGAAGTTCGTGCATCGCGCGCGTCAAACACATCGAAACACAGCATGACAATTGTCTCTACCTGCCTGGCCTGTCTCTCCCTCTTCTCTAGCCTCTTTCTAGACATTTCTAGGTGTAACCTGCTCACTTCTTGGATAAACTGCCTGTTTACCAGCTGTATGCATCACTCTCTCTCAAACAAAGAAAAGAAAAAGAAAAGAAAAAAAGAAAGAAAAAGAAAAAATACGTACACGTCGATTTCCTCCTTCTGTCTGTATATGTACATGTGTGTTTGCTGCGCCCTTATGTGAGAACGTGCATGTGTGTATCCACGTATATATTATATATATATATATACATATCTATATATATATATATATATAGGATGACAAGTGGCTGAAAAGTCACTTGTTACGTTTGAAACGAGCTATTTTTCAATGGAATGCTCGAACGTCCCCTGTATATACCGGATGACGACGCAGTCATCGACACGCGACAAAAGTTGAGCGCTTTTTAAACGACAGAAAAAAATAAGGAGAAAAAAAAAAAGTATAACAAGAAAAAAATGAGAGAAAAGAATGAGATACATTGCTGGTAGAACGAAACTATGCAAAACTTTTATTATTATTATTATTTGTTTCTCGCTCTATCTCTTTCTCTCTCTCTCTTTCTATCTCTTTCTCTCTCTTTTGTCTTCATTTCCGTCTGTTACTCTCTTGCGAGTTCTCCTTCTTTTACTTACTGTTCCTCTTCACTTGATTTCCGTCCATATCTTGACATTGTACACGCACGCAGGCGGACGTTCAGTGCTTTAGATACGGCCTGATGAATGTGATCTATCGTTTAATGTGACACACGATTTTTTCTTGATGTTTCCGAATTATAGAGACGCCGAGCGTGTGGAGTCGACCGCCACTTGCCGTCAGGGTGTACGACGTAGGTTCGTTCAAATGTTTGAAATACCGTGAAATCGCCTAAGATCACGTCCACGATTGCGCATCGCTCTAACAATAAGACACATTCATCGTTCTCTTGCGACTTTTTTTTTCTTGTTTCGTTTTTCTCTTCTTCTTTTTTTTTTCTTTTTTTTTCTCTTTTAGCTACGAAACGCGGATGATCGTTGAACTCGAGGCAAGAAAAGCGTTGAAAGGGTGGCAAGACGCCCTGGACGAATCGAACAGTTTGTTCGAGATCGCAAAGCGTCGTTCGATTGATTTTGTAACATTTTACAAGATTCAGGTTCTCTGGAATTTTAAATTAATCGAAGTTGGAACCCCAATTGCTAAATATTTCGTGTTTTTAATGCACGAGTTGAAGAATACTCGGAGATTAACCTCTCAGGCCGGTAATTAGGCAAAGACAAACTAATGACTTTTATAATTACAATTGTAATTTACAAAGGTAATTATGTAATGGAATTCAAGTGAAAAAATTATTTAATAAGAAGTGTTATGTATTCTTGCTTCTCCACATTTTCTATGAACGTATCAACATCCGCAGTCTACTAATCACTCAGACAGTTGATTAATTTAAATGAATTCGATTCTACGTTTCCTGACGTAGAGTGAATATTGTATTTTATTGAAATAGAATTATAACTATGTGTATCGAATTATTTTCATTGTATGATATTTCGTACTTTATATTTCACTGTACGATCTATATATCGATCATGTACATGACTGTGTCGAACCAGCTTGAAAGGTTAATATCGAATTCGTTTGAAAGTCTTGGGAATAAATTACAAGTATTGAAATAATTGGAATTACGTGATTAAAAAATTTAGTTACGAGTGCGTAGGAAGATTAAATGTTACAAAAAAATGTTACACCCTTCCAATATACAATCACCATTATATGCATGAATCCTCATCCGTCACTATTTGTCTTGTTTCAACGACAACACTACTTAACACAACTGTAAATACACTCACTGAAAGCTTAAACAACACGAGAAATTTTCCACCAGTTTTACCAAATAATAATTATTCATTCGTGTGACATTATAACACGCATGTTTGTCCCAGTTAATCGTTTCCGATTGAGAAAAAAGTTTCTCCGTGTGCGATTAAATCTAAATCCAAATTTGCCTCCACCCATTAATATTATAACATTATGAAATCACACGCACATGTGTGAACTGTTTGATGCAACAAGTAGTACAACCGAGTTCCTTTTGCTTCATTTAATTTAACGCTACGTTTCAAAAGCTACATTCTGTTTTGTGCAAAGGTATTACACGGTCCAACAAAGTCTGGAACTGTTATGCAAGACTCTTATGCAAATTCATACTTTTGAAAATATAATTCAAGAACTTTGGTAGAAAATTGTTTTACCAAATAAATCAAACATCGAATAGAAAACGGAAATTTTCTACATTATTACACAATTTCGCACGCTCGCATAAAATATTTAACCTGACAATTCCAGTATTTCTTGATATTGTTTCGCGTCACAGAATTTTCACTTTGTCGTTCGTTATCCAGAAATTAACATTTTCGATGTACAATGCTTCTGCGTCAAACGGCTCACATGTCAGTATTGTAATATCGTAATATGTCCACCTTTCGTCACGAATCCTCTGTGCAATAAATATTGCCAGTACCGATAACTCGATATTTGATTGTTTCAACCCATCCAAGTGTCGATACCGTGAAAAATTACGTTTGAAATGTATTCCAGCGTTTGAACTGAACGTGTCATTCGTCTAATTTTTCCAATGGATACAGCGAGCGGACTGTTAATTCTAGTTTTGTTTAACCTTGGCACCAACACCGATACATGTCTAGAATTTCTATCGATCGGATGGAACAGTGATGGACATCGATACTCTAAAAAAAAGTTGAAACGCCGAATTCAAAGACCTTCCTTGCTTTCGCGTTTGATAAATCTAATGTCAAAAATATCGCCAGAGCTGACGTCTTTGTTGTAATATTTCAAATTCAACAGGCTCTCGCGAAGTGAATACTTTATTGCTATTAGCAGCAAACACGTTGCATCCCCATATTTCAGGGAATATTTCGCAAAAATGAATAATATCGAGAATGTAGAGATTTAATTTGCAAAATATCGTGCTGCAATTTCGTTCTGTTCTAGAAAAAAAGAAAGAGCGAAAAACACACAATAAAGTAATAGCCAGCGTTGAATAGAATATTATATCTGTTAAATATGATATCTGTTAAAATACCATTTTTCTAAAAAAAAAGAAAAAAAGAAAGAAAGAGCGAAAAACACACAATAAAGTAATAGCCAGCGTCGAACAGAATATTATGGAATATGATATCTGTTAAAATACCATTTTTCAATTGACATTTTGGAACGCCGCGCCAATTTAACAAAGAGATTGAGTCCCGATTCAATTTCCAAAGAACGTTCTCGATATTAAACTCTTATATCTTTATCAAACACGGCCCCTCTTTCCGTTCGGCGTTATGTTCTTTAGAGGAGATTCCATCACAGTTCCCATTAACTTTACCGAGCTCCCTCTTAAAAGTATTAAAGACGTTAACGACCAGTGTATATAGCATCCGTAGCTTATAAAAACTTTTAAGGACTTGTTAATTTCTACGGAACATTTGTTGTAGTTCTCGACGTCGAGGAAAACTTTTTTCACGCTTTGCATATTAAAACGAAAACAAAAAGCTCGAAAGATTAGATTTTTGATCCAGTCATCAGATGCAAAGCGTATCATCACCGGTATCATTACAGTTAACGTGAAAAGAAAGAAAAATTTTGTGAAACTGAATTATAATTCACAAAAAAGAAAATAATAATAATAATAATAATAATATTCAATCTGCATTCGCAAAAATCCATTTTCGCTACGAACATTTCAAACATGATTAGCGAATATTTGTATTTCTCAATTTCGCAGATTCTCATCGTCACTTCATTGAAATGTACATATTATTATTCCGTCATTTTAAGACACTCGTGTGTTTGCTTGAAACGCTTTCGCATACTACCATCTTTTCCTTGCTGCACATGTTCTCCGCTCCACTTAACTGTTCAAACACAGTTTAGATTGTATTGTTAAGGCTGAAGTATGTCGTTATGTGCATAAAAATAATTTGGATCACTTTTGGAGAATAAACAACGCGAATCGCAAGATTCTATCGTAATTTGGCACATTTTGAAAATAATATTATCAGAACCCCGGAGGGAGATAATAATCCAGATTCGTTTCCGGAGACAAATCGTGCGAAATTTTATTACGTCTAAATATATTTTGCTCTCGATACGAACCCTGTTGCAACTCTGAATTTCAAAATTAGAGTTTCAAACTGAATCGTGCGTTTAAAGACGCTTGTACATTTTTGGAGAATGTCAAATCAATTTAGATACGAAACAAATTTAAAAATGTTTCACGCTGAATGTTCGCGAAAAGTTCAGTGGTTTGTTGTTGCATCTATCTTCTGCAGTCAATACCAAACGCGAGCGTGAGTATGGCAGGAAACTAATACCTTTTGAGTTCGTAACGCGCGTTCGTGTCGCGAAACGAAAAACGAAAAAAAAAAAAGAAAAAAAGAAAATAGTAACAGAAAAATCACCCGAAAAAGGGCGCGAACAGCAGTTTCCAAAAGTGTGACAAAGCCAATTTAGCGTCACGGCCAGAAACTTCTCACATTACGAATCTCACATTGTTACATTCAACGCCAAGTTCCAAACTAAAGAGTAAAGAACAGTTTCACGCGCACACCATCGTGCAAACCTCCCCTCACGATCGCCGAGGCAGAGATAAGCGTAAGCTTCGATTACTACTAGCTTCTATTTTGCTCCCTGATGTAACTCGCGAATCACTCGTGTATCCTTTCTGACAATCACAAGTCACGCAATACAGTGTTACTTACTTCTTACGAAACTCACTCAAATGGAACGTTCGAAAAGAAAACGTACGGTGATGGTAGATGGTAAAAATTCACCAGAGAAGGAAAACATTCAATTCGATAACAAAAAAAAAAAAAAAAAAAAAAAAAAAAAAAGGGGGGGAAGAAAGAAGAGGGAAAAGCTAAAAACGATAAAAACAAATTCTGAACATTGGAATGGAACAAAATACGCGCACGCGTAGAAAGAAAGGCAAATGGGACGAATTGTCGTAATAACAGAAGCTTCCACGTTGAACGGAACTCGAGCATAAGCCTACTCTCTGTTCTCTTGTAAAAAAAAAAAAAAAAAAAAAAAAAAAAAAAAAAAAAGGGAGAATCATAGCGAAGGTAGGAGTTGCCCACACCGTGTGATCGATTCCAAGTTGTTTCCGCGATCGTCGCCTGGCCTCGCCGCGTGTCGCTTAACCAGAAACAATTATTTCCTTAGGCGGTTGGCGGACGAGGATGACGAACTGTCGGAGGTACAGCCGGACGCGGTGCCGCCGGAAGTGCGCGAATGGCTGGCTTCGACGTTCACCAGACAGCTGGCGACCACCAGGCGAAAGGCTGACGAAAAGCCAAAGTTCCGCTCGGTGGCGCACGCGATCAGGGCGGGGATCTTCGTCGATCGGATTTACAGGCGGGTCACCAACACCGCGCTCATGCAATTCCCGCAGGAAGTGGTGAAAGTGCTCAAGGTATATTCACGTTGCATTCGATGCGAGCCTTGTCCGACGCTTGTTATCGTGCCAGATTCGCGCCGCGGCGTCTAGCATGATCGATGAGGGATAATATTTGCGCAACGCGATATCTTTCCGACCGACCATGTCGGAGTTGCGTACGCGCGATCTTTCGCGTTCGTAGCTTTTCTTGGCTGTAGAGTGGATTTAAATAAAATTACTCTGTCTCACGGTTGACAATTATGCAATGACGATTTTTAGCGACTAGTGACAGGGCAAAAAATATATATTGTAACAAGTATTGTATCGAATATACGTGTTTGGTTGTATTTGTTTAATCAGTACTTTCAATTCTTGTTCTTCCTTTCATTCATTCGTAGCAACTGATTGTATTTTTGTTGAAGACTTTGGACGAATGGTCCTTCGACTTGTTTTCACTCAGCGAGGCCGCAATGGGAGCTCCGGTGAAGTATCTCGGCTACGATTTATTGAATCGATACGGCATGATTCACAAGTTCAAAGTGCCAGCAACGGTGCTGGAGTGCTTCTTAGGGAGAGTGGAGGAGGGTTACTGCAGGCATCGGAATCCATACCATAACAATCTTCACGCAGCTGACGTCGCACAGACTATGCACTATATTTTGTGTCAAACAGGGCTTATGGTAAGTCGGTCGATCAAACGTAGCAACAGTAATTTAATGTCATTCCTCCGTTTATTTTCACCATTCTGTTACCCCTACGAATCTGCATTTATGCAAATATTTCAGTGTGCGTTGGTTTCAAATCTTCCCATATCTTTAAATGCGAATCAATGAAATTTGAAAGTGTAAAAATTTCAGGCTCGCGACAATTGTAGAACAAGAGATCATAATTCTAATAAGAATCTCGATTTTCCAAACTTTTATAATAATAATAATAATAATATGATGATGAATTAATCAACAAGAAAATACAATTGGCTCTATTCCCCGATCTTCCGTCGTTCAAATTATTATTTGTCTCACAAGTAACAAACTAAAGTGGCATGCAACAAACGGAAGACTGAAAACTCAAAGCAATTCTGCCTTCAAATCCCCGAATCAGACTACCACCACCGTCCAACAATAGTTTCCAGTTTAAAAGTTACCCGACACTTGTGTTGCTCTGCGCGCGCGCTCGCTAGGGATTAACTGCCAAGTTAAGAAGTAAATTTCGGCTAGCTCGGTTTCCTTCGGTGACGATTTTCATTCGAGGCATCTGCCAGAGAAATTGTCCATTACAGCGCGCAATTACACGTGCCAGTGGTGTAAACGACGTTACGGCTGTTTGCAGAATTGGCTGACCGATCTGGAGATATTCGCCACGCTGGTCGCGGCAATTATTCACGACTACGAGCACACTGGGACCACAAACAATTTCCACGTAATGTCCGGCAGCGATACAGCCCTGCTGTACAACGATCGGGCCGTCCTGGAAAATCACCACATCTCCGCGAGTTTCCGGTACGTACGTAGGCGGAAAACGCGCGCACTTTCGACCCCTTCCTCCTCCTCCTCGCCGCGCCTCGCCACCCGATCGTCAGGCGTTATTTTCTGTTTCAATTTGCGGTTAATTATATCCGGACGAACGATGTTCCGATTTTGTGGTTCGCAGATCTTGTTGTTTGGCGATATCGAACGGGGCGACACGAAGTGGAGAAACATTAACCGTTTTGCGGTTTAAATTCCATCGGATAACTCGTTCGGATTAATTCGCGTGAAATTTGTCGATATTAGTGGGCTAGTTTCGTTAATTTAATGATAATATTAAGCACGGGATCATTTGAGAGCATAGTAGCAGAATAATTGTTTGTTATATCAGTATAATACAGTGATAAAGTATAACATTTGGATATTTATGTTTACATCGTGTGTATTGTACGAAATATTTTGAAATTTCATTAACATCGCTCATTGAGACTCGATTGTCATGATTATTTGGTCACGTTTGAGATAGACAGAAACCATGAGACACTCAATGACGATATGTTTCAGAGATCAAAGCAATTATCCATATTTATAAAGTAACCAAATTTTTATAAACATTTTCTAGCTCTGGCTGACATTTTTAGCGTTTTACTCTCTCTTCTCATCAAAAATTCCATTTATCGAAGCTTGTCGGTGGACAAACAGTTTATATAATTGCAATTCATACAACGAGAGTTTCTCTACAAAATCGATTCTCCACGTTATAATTGGATTTGATTGGACATTAATTAAAATTTCGTTCTAATAAATAGCTTTGTATTGTTCTTTTTTCTTTTTACGGAAGCAACAATTTTGTAATTACGAATTTTTAACAGAACAGAATAAATTTGGTCGTTAGAACTTAAACATTTATTTCAACGTAAGGACCAAAAACTTTAGAACAGAAATTAACCAACATTGAACTATTCTAATTCTGAGAGGGATCAAAAGTATTGAAACATTTATAATTACTTCCTTCGCTGTAATATTCAAAATTTTGTGACAAGAGTGAATTAAAATTAAACCGTAATTTAATAATAGAGAGACTACTAAGAATGAACTAAAAGACCGAGATCTTTTCCAGGATATTGAGAGAAGACGAGTGCAACATATTGCAAAATCTATCGAGGGAGGAATTCCGAGAATTTCGTTCGTTGGTGATCGACATGGTGCTTGCGACCGACATGAGCTTTCATTTCCAGCAACTGAAGAACATGAAAAATATTCTGAGCCTGGCAGAGCCTAGCGTCGACAAAAGCAAGGCTGTCAGTCTGGTTCTTCATTGTTGCGACATTTCACATCCGGCCAAAAGATGGGACCTTCATCACAGGTAGAAATTCTCTCCCCTCCCTTCACTCCTATTCTGTAAGAAACTGAACCAAGTTTCAATTTCAATGTTACATTATTAATTTGCATCGGGAGTTACAAAGCAAGTAATGAAATACTGATAATGTTAAACATGTTCAATTTAAAAACATGGCTTTTTAAAAAATGTGTATTTAAACGAAATGAAGATTTCTATATCCGATATTTTTCCCATTAACAAATTCCAAATTTATGAGAATCATCAGTTTGAACGTTTCAAAATCCTTGGAATGGAACAGTGTTTGCAAACAATGTTAATTAATGTATTCATTAAAAATTGTTTAGGTAGAACAGAAGATTTAATCTTTCCAAGATGTTAAATATGTATGTGTTTCCAGCAATCCTCAATTCAGAATGCTTTCAACTATTACATAAACTTGCTTAAAAGTATTACAGAAAATATCAGGAAAAACAACTGGTAA
The DNA here is from genome assembly GCA_001276565.1 of Melipona quadrifasciata. Taxonomy (NCBI): domain Eukaryota; kingdom Metazoa; phylum Arthropoda; class Insecta; order Hymenoptera; family Apidae; genus Melipona; species Melipona quadrifasciata. Next base: position 59,514 of record KQ435816.1, read on the forward strand.
TGAAGTTTCGATATTTTTGTTAGAAATCCTCTGAATATTAAACATGTTAATTCATAGAAAATTAAATAGTATATTAATTTACAGTAGAGTTCTTCTTCTTTAACGAATGATAATTAAGAACAAACAAATTCAAACCTCGAGAAAAAACGAAATTTTATATTCACCAACTTAATAGAATTTCTCTCCTTACCAAATAGAATCTGCTACCGTGATTTCAAGAAATATCTAACATTATTCTCACTTGAATTAGCGTTAATAACTATTCCTTTAACCAAACATCCCCCAAACTCGGTCATCGCTGCCCGCAGCAGTTTTCATCTCCGAAAATATCCTCGCCGTCGCGCAATTCGGTGCTCGCGTTTTACGGGGAGCAGCACCGAGGAGTCGAATAAAAGTTTAATGCCGCGGCGAATAAAAAGCGTGGTGACGTTGTTCCTTTCCACTTAGATGGACAATGCAACTGCTGGAGGAATTCTTCCGGCAGGGGGATAAGGAGAAGGCTCTCGGATTGCCGTTTTCTCCGCTCTGCGACCGTAACAATACCCTGGTGGCTGAATCGCAAATAGGATTCATCGAGTTTATCGTCGAGCCGAGCATGCAGGTGTGCAGCGACATGCTGGAGACAGTTCTCGCTCCGTTGAATGTAAAGGAGAACGTGGATGAGTCGAACAACGGTGAGCGAAAGCATATCTGTGTCACGCTTTAATGCGTCTCGTTTGCCTGCCGCTCTGCGTGCCGGTCGTATTCAAACGACGAATAATCCGTAGGATCCGGCGGCGAGAGCAGAAGATTCAAAATCGGTAAGCCTTGGATCCCCTGTCTGGCGGAGAACAAGAGAATTTGGAAAGAGCAAGCCGTTCGAGGTATTTCAAATTAGATTGTTTCTCTTTGTCATTTCATTAAGACAAAAAAAAAAGACTGATTTCTTACGTCGCCGATTTTGATGTTTGATATGGAAATAAAATTGTAGCGATTCTTCGACCACTTGCGCTGGCAACTGATTGCGGACCATAACGAGCGACCAAACCGTATACAATAATTCGTCGCTTTCTTTTTGAACTCGTCGGTATGATATCGCTGGATAGAAATTATTGATAATTAATAGATTTTTTTTTTTTTTTTTTTTTTTTTGTCTGGGTTATACTTAAATATACTTAAAACTGAGGAGATATTGCAATTTTGGGAGAAAAAATTCTCGACGTGCGTGTCATTCCCAGCGCAAGAGGTTACAAATCTACGGTATAAAATATAGTATATTTTATCATTAAATTTTCGTCATACAGTGTCATATATTTTATTATTGTGTTATATACAATATTATAAATTATAGATTGCACTTGGTGCGTAATTGATTTTATTCGATTTCATTCAATTTCACTGCTATGTTATTTTATTCCGTGACTTTTGTTGACGAATAGACGCCGAGGCAAGGGCGCAGAAGGAGCAGGAACAAAAGGCGAGCAGCGAGAGCCGCGAGGACGGCGACACGACGCAGCCGGCATCCGAGGAATGAAAAATCCGGCGGGCTATTCTATTTCTCAAGAGTATATGTAATTTTAGGCTACGAAGGAGCTCGTGATTCCACGTAACAGGAGAAATGTCTATCGCGTGTTACGTGTCCGTCACAGTGGCGCGTCTAAACGAATCGCGCGTCATGAAGAAAGTGATCTCCCCCGACGACCGAGCGAACAAAACGAAAGGTCAAGCGTACGAGTTAATTAAGAGAATACTCCCACGACTATTTATACCGTTTGTTTACCACCGCTATATTCTTCACCTGTCTCGTTATATCACGAGGATCGCACGCCACCTTCTTACCGCTCGACCAAAAGAATTATTATCGATGTCCCTTTCGCGTCTCTGATCTACGGATTTTTCTCGCGATCGAAGCGTAGCCTTTGCACGATTCTCACGGTATCAACGGATACTTCTCCTATTCTCGATCTTTCGTTGCCGCGAGATCACCGCGAGATCTGTACATAGAATAATAGAAGCTTCGCGGGATTTCTTTTTTACTGTCCAGCACTTTGCCAACATCTTTCTTTCTTTGCAATTATCAAGCACTGAAACTGACGCCTTAACCTTGACGGTGTTTCATTGTCGGTTGATTCTTTTTGAACCGATTAAAAAATAATTATCAAGGGCCGATATTTCAAGCAATTTGCATCGTCAAATTTTGCTTCTTGACATTGCGGTTGCAAAAGCGGGTTTTCTGCTACTGTTTCTTCCATGTAGATTCTTGAATTTTATGATATTTATGCGACAGAAGAAATTTTCGTATCCATGGATGATTGGACGAGTTTAAATTTCAAGAAGCAGACTTTCTTAATCTTTTAATAATTAAGAATTAAATAATCTTGTTTTTATTTATACATTTTTCTTTAATTGATTTATATTATGTTATCATATCGCGATATTTGAAAAAGTTGAAACAATAAAAATTTGTCTACCTTGACGAAACAGTATAAAAATTATCACATTTACGTCTTTCAATAATTCAACTTTTGTATATTATTTTCTTTTTCTTGAATGAATTGGTTTCATATTTCATCTAGTATTGCAATTTTGTTAAATATTTAAAATATAGTTGTATCAAGTGAAATTCCTAAGAATGAACAACAATTTTAAAGTTTTGCTCAATGAACGTGAAAATTAATTTCCGACTTTCAATTGATGAAGGATTCATTAAATGTAGGTGGTAATTAAATTGAGATACAAACGACATGACTGTACATTTCCCATCGAATTAACATACTATTCGAGGATCGTTTTCGCTGAGTCACATCAACTTTTAACAATCGATATTCTCGGTGCTGTTGATTGCGTCACCAAACAAGTAATTTACACATGTTTCGATCGAAGATAAAATGTGACGCATATTAGGAAACATTGTAATAAGCTATCTCAACTCACATTTTCTTGTTATGCAAATTTATGTCTTCTTTCATTTTTGATTTCATCCATGACAGTATAAAGGCAATCGTTCCATTAATATCCTACAAAATGATTTCATAACGTTAGAACCGATTATGAAATTCACATTAACATAAATGTTGCAATGGAAATACAGAACTCATTAACTGAAGTAAAAACGTATATCTTTAGAACACTAATATAATTCTACATCATTTTATTTATAATTTTTTATTATTTATTACTTTTAAAAACCTATTAAATTACTTCAAATATCGAAAATAAAATCCACTAATTTTTTTATATTATTTTCCACGCTCTAAACAAGATGATTTACAATCGTATTCCAGAGTTTAATTTTCATATTTATTTTCCATAACTTTGCAATTATGAGTTATTAAAAATATTAAACTCCACGATACGATTCTGTAGTAAAAACAGAAAACTAATTCCTGCTCAAAAATTTGGAGCAATAAATTACCCAAAAAAAAAAAGAAAGAAAAAATTGACAAGCAATCGTTAAGGCGTTACTTTCTCAAGCGCAAATATTACTAACGAAAACGTAGAAATAGTTGATCGAGTTTCCATCTTAAGCGTAGCCTAAAGTTACCAGCTGCGATAGGCAGCGAAAATCAAGAAACAAATCTCACACACACCGTAAACATACATAAACATACACAACATACAGAGAAAAGAAAAGAAGAAGGAAATCGTAAACGTACTTAGAGAGCACAATTTTGTCCGTTTGCGATGAAGTGCTAGCGAGTGTGAAAGGACGCTAAACATTAGCATGTCGACGGGTTTTTCATAGCGTTCCGCTATTGGAACGTTGTCTTTGTCCGTACCTGTTTTTTCTTACAACTAGTGTGTAATTAAGAGCATACGTTTCCTCAGTGGAACGAAGACTTTCATCTTTGAGGAGAGAAAGGGGCGAAAGGGAGAGGGGAAAAACAAAGAAGTAACATTGAAATTCGATCGTTCGACGAGCTATACTAGACATAACAATTGAATTAATCGTGTTCCCCTTTTCTTGTATATTTCTCGAAATTTATAGTTTCTTCTATTTTTTTAAGAGTCGATCGTTTCACGGCTGCACTCCGATCTAATCCACGTTGCCCGTGCATGATATTCTACGTTTGTACGCTGCGCGAAATACAGATTGTTTGTCACTTTCGAGTCTTTGTTTTTTTTTTTTTTTACGGAATCTACGAAATTTCTAATTTACCAAACGTTTTTTCAGAATACAGTTGTGAACTCTGACTTCAACTGTTGAACCCACGAACATCCGTAGGTTAATAAGCGCGAATGCTTTTTACGCGTAATATTAGGGTGTCTGAGAAATATCACGTAACATTCCCTTCGACGAGTTTAGTTTCATTATTTTCAAAGAAATATCAAAATAAAAACTACAATATATTTCCTCAAAAGTTCTTTTTACCATATTTTGCAAATTTAAGAAATAAATCGTTAAATTCCTAATCTAATTCTTCGCGAGTAGCTTGAAAGAGAAAACTTTTTTATTAAAAATCCTCATTGAGAAAAAAGAACTTCTTCAAAAGTACGTAATACTTCTAACCAATTAGAACCATCAATCGCTGAAGCGAAGAGCAATGTGAAAACTGAGAACACGCAAGGAGATGCATAAGGAGAAAAAGAGATATCTAAATCAGAAATCAATGAAATTACCGCGATAAATTATACGACAGATTGATTGTTCTAATTTTAAAGACACCCCGGTATTTGAGCAGAGCATCTTTCGCGAAGCTTCACCGCGAAAATTGATCGAATCGTTAGTGGCGAAGCTTGTAGGATCGGTAGACGCGGCTGGCTATCGCACAAGTGTCGAACTCGAAGGCGAAGTTTCCCACGAGGGAACATCCGACATTCGTCGCGAAGTTGAAAGTCTTCTTCGCGCGGCGCCGAGCCCAATTTTCGACGCGCTCGCGCGATAGACGGCGGGTTTCCGCGCGACCGAAGGAAGCTCACACCTGCCTCCTCGGAACTTCGACGCGGAGAAGGGCCAAAAAGTTGCTTCTTTCCCGGGACGGTCCGATTTCTCCGGTTCGATTCACTCGCGGGCTTCGTCTTTATCAAGTTCCCGAGAAACTTGAGATTCTTTGCGAAATTGTTTCGGGATTCTGCGCGAAATTCGAGACACGTCGCTGTTCTTGTTCGATTTTTTAAATGCTCCTCTGTCTGTGCAGTTCTCGTGATGGCTGACTTTTTGAACAAAGATTCATTAGCACTCGAGACATTTGGAACTGTGACTTGAGAACATTTGGAGGTATTTCGAAACTCGAGATATTGTACCTTGTTGCTACCTTGTTCGATTTTTAAAGCGAACTTTCTCTCCAAAGTAATTTTCGCAAAATTCTAGCAAATTTCACCACCTCAAGAAATTACTTGGAATTTCATTTGAAATTTAAGACGATTTTTGAAATGCTTCTCTTTGAAAATAATTTCTTGATATTTAATTAATTAATACACGAGTTTCTTCGACTGCTATTTGAATCGATACAATTTAATGCAAATTAAAAATAATTAATCAAGTTTCGAATTTTGTAATCTGTTTAATTCTTGTCAAAAGAGTGTCACCGAGAGTATATCTTTCGTTTTATGATTTTATCCAGTTGTTTATGTTACTTAAAATTTCTTGTCGAACGATATTCATCTTATTCGAGTCATAATATACAATATACGTGTTAGAAGATATTTTAGTATCAGAGTCTCTTCGAAATTAGGAAAAGTAAAGGGAACATTAAAAAGTAAATTACGAGTTCAAAAAATCTCACTGAATAGAAAGAGCATAGAAACTTTAAAAAATCGAACAGGATCATTCCCAACGATGCAACGTGAAAAGAGAAAGAAAAAGAAAACAGCGAGTAACAAAGAGATCAAACAGCGTCAATTTAAATAAAATCGAATGAAATTTCAAAGTGTCAATGCTCGAGAGCAAGGAAGGAAACGTACGAAGAAATGGAACAAGAAATCCCCGAATCAGCGACTGGCTCGACGAATAAAAAACGAGAGTGGGACGAGCGTAGAAGAATCGGGAAGAATCGGACTTGAAGTTCACTAGTTGTGCGAGTTAGGTCCATAGGGGTGTGTAACGTCGTTGTACATAACTTACGTTAGATGTGTATTCCTATACACGTAATGGTGCAGCTTTAATGTATGTAAATGTAATGTAAAAGAGATATCACTAGCGTTTACTTAACGCGTGCGCACGTTTCGTGTGCATGTACATACACGTGCATAAAACGGGGAAAGGGACGGAATGAGTGTGTGCATGTCCCGCGCGTTTCACGCGTGAAACGCGCGAAAGTGGAAATTACGAACGCGTCCAGCTTGAACGTTCGACCGAACATATCGGAGAATCGCGTCGTTTTATCCTATTAACCTCCTGATCGATTGAACGACAAATGAGAGGTGATCCTTCGGAATCGGAGGCTGGGACGATGCGACGTAAAGTGGATTGCGTTACAAAAGGATTTCGAACGTACGGAGGAACCTTTGGCGCGCGTATGTTTTGTAAAGGAATATATAAGGGGATGATGTAGGATAAAGTCTCTAGCTCGAGGGTTAAACATATCCGTCCTGTATTTATTTTATTTCTCTCCTTCGCGTACGTGTCGTGTTTCATTGGCGTGGGATTCGGATGGATACGGATTGGAAATCTCGAAACTTTACTCGTGTGCATGTAATTAACGTATTCGTGTTTTGATTCGCGTAGCTTTTCACACAAAGGTACATGGATATTGAAATACACGAGTATACATGTATTGAAATATTAGGAACAAACGTATTGTTAATGTATTTATGTTTTATTTTGTATCGTATAATTTTCAGTGTTTGTTAATTCGGAACAGGACTTGCGAATATAATTAATCATTATATAGTGTACAACAAACATATCTGAAACATACTTCAAAAAATTTCTGAAGCAAATGTACGATGCTTCAGATTGCAGGGAATAGTAAAATAACAAAATTTTAATCAACTAATTGTCTGCTTTAATACATTTTCTGGCAAATCAGCAAATGGATTTACTTGAATTACATAAATTATCTCTCTAACATTGAATATTTCATACATGTGTTTCATGTTGGTAAATTCATTTAAATGTTAAATAACAATTTGTTATATTAAATATAATGCAATATTGATACACGTTTGTTTTGCACTTCAGTACTCATGCACTTGTGTACTAAAAGCTACGTGAATTAAAACAAAGATGTGCTAATTACACGTGTCAATTATACGTCTGATATGGATGAGGAAATTGAATTGAATTTTTTGGATGCTACAACCCGAATTGTTCGAAACAACTTTACCATACGTAATTTCTGTATACGTGCATATTTTATAATTTTACGAAACTGATCGATGATCGATCATTTTCTAAGTCTTCTAAAACTTCATGCGAAATTTAAAAATGTGTCAGACCACTGTCAAACTTCAAATTTGGAAAGCCTTCATTTCAAACCTTTTCTTCTTTTCAAGTTTCAATTCCGTTTGTTCATAAAATTCCTTTCGCTCTGCCTTTCTACGAAAGAACGATTGAAATCTCATCCATACATTCGAAGCAGGCAAACGCGAAAGCGTCGCGATACTCGTGACAGCCGTTCTACGTTCCCTGAACACGACCCGTATCCTCGTTTAAGCGCGAGTTAACGTTAATTGTACATAAAAGTGGAAGAAATCGTGAGCGAGATCAGTTGCCTGTTCGCAACGCCGACAGAGGAACGTTCGCGTGATTTCCCCCGTCAGGGCGACTTCTCAAGTAAGACTGTGCACGAGGTTTCGAATTCGTTGCAGCGGACTTCCGGTTTCGAAAGCCAAAGCACGCTCGTACATCGTCGCGGCGCGAACGCGACCACGCACTTGCCACTTTTTGCGTTACGTGCTCAGGCACGACTGTTCATTTTCTTTCCTGCAGCGGACGAGGGGCCAAAACGCGTGATAGAATTTAAAGAAAAACTTAAATGAAAAAAAGAAAAAAAAAAAAACAAGAAAAAGAGAAAAAAAAGAGGAAGGTGACAGCACATTTGGAACCATGATCGTACCAAGAGAGAATGTCACTAACGCGCGAGCGAAGACGCCAATATTGAGTACACGCCTGCACTCGTCGTACTCGCCTTTGACTTTTCAGTTTGTCGATCGACAAATTGGTTGTCTGTAATTAAGAATAATGGTGAAACGCGTGGCTCGAGGTGAGGAGAGGGCTAGATGCAGAAATTGGAAATTGCAAATATGGAATTAATTGGAATTTTAAATAATAGTAATATTTAGAAGCTTGCGTGTGTGAACTGTAGACTGTGGATTTTTATGCAAATTCATATTTAAATTATACAATTTCACGTATGTATATACAATTTAATGTATGCAGAGTTATATGTATACAATTTAACGTATAATTTAATTGTGCTTATGTAGGATTTTGTCTCACATCCCATTAAATATTATAATGTGTAACATAGTATTTTGGATATTTTATATACTGCTGAATGTTATGTGCATTCTGTGCATTTTTGTATCTTGAAAATCGCCATAAATGCATAAATCTCCTCAGTCCGATAGTACATTTCAACGAAAAGAACGAGATTGGTATACACATTTCATTAATTGTTCAATTTTAAGTTAGATTCATTGATGTGTTTTAAATATTTGAACTCGCATTTTCATTTCCAGTTTTCCAACAATTCTCAAATTCTCTTCGTTTAATTACTTTATTCACTTACAGTATTATTTAAAATATTTATTACTTTACTTACCGATAGTAAATTTCATCCACCCGTTTCGCTTGAAATCCTCAAAATAAATTTCCATTCTCACAGCTGATTATAGCCTCTTTACTACTAAACTAAATATTCCTTTCAATCCAGGCCGATTTATTATCGATTACACTTTCAAATTAAAAGTTTCTATTTCATTGCCTGGCTATGTAACAGCGTGCGCGTTTCCGCATCCAGTTCACCTGGCTCTCGTCAATCGAACGATTTCTCCTCGGCGTCATTGTCGCGCGTCATCGCTCGCGTCGCTCATTCTCACCTTGATCGTTTAGAACTCTTTCTTTCGAACAAATACTGGCCTTTCCTAGTAGAACAGAGACAGACAGAGAGTACGTATCGAGACCGCTTTACGACTCAACACCTCGAACAAAGAGCCACGATAATGCGTCCTTGATACGTACGTACAAACCTATTGTAACGCTTCGCTCTAGGTGTATCTAGTAAATAAACTATAAAAAGAAGTATAAAGAAACACAGGAGAAAAAAAAAAAAAAATATATATATATATACACACATATAAATATATTATATTATCAGAACGCGACATGTGGCTCGTGTACAGAAGCTCGCAAGAAAAGAATCGATATTACAGGACAGAGAGAGAAAAAGAGAGAGAGAGAGAGAGAGAGAGAGAGAGGCTTCGAACACAACAATATTCGACCAATAATCGTAATTCATAAGATAAGTTTACTCAAGGGTACACGTACATACACGCATAACACACGTATACACCGGGTGTGCGCATAAAACAGCACCACCCAAGCCCCGAAGCGTACGAAAGTTCGATTTCCATTGGTTCTCGACAAAAGTGGTACGATGCAATCGTCGATTAAATTCCTGAAATGTCCTCGTCGATCGAACAAATTATCGCGGGGCAGAATATGTGGCAGTCGAACGTCGTACGCTGTACGTTTTCCGCTTCGACTTTTTTTCGTTCGTCGTTCCACCGTTCAACGTTCGTTTAACCGGCACAATTAACCGCAACAGATGTGTACATAATCGATAAAATGAGAAAACCATTCAGCACCGTGTCCGTTTTGATGTGATGTAATTAAGTAACGACGTCTAAGAGAAACAAAGTGACGAGACGATATGGGAGAATATATATTAATATAAATATAAGATACAAAGTATAAATACACCTCGTGTATAATTAGTACTGTATTCTGCATAAATTTATCGAGAAATAAAAAGAGAAAAGAAAAATGCTCGATTACTTGTTGTTGCGTGTTGTGAGAACCCTTCGTTTTGACCCTCTGCACTCCATCGTTGTTATTACTGGCAACGTGTATTTTGGGATTTTGCTGTCGATGAGTTGCGGAAAATTGAATTCATCGTGGGTATGCACGTTCGTATTTCCAAAAATGAAATTTAGCTAGAGAATTGTTTCAATTCTTAAATTTTTCAAATATTTCAATGAGTACTTTGTTACGGATACTTTATATTTCCTTTGTGTTCCATTTTATGCACCCTTTACATAAAAATCCGCAGTTTAATTAGAGAGATAATTTAAAATTTCCTTTCCCAAACGAAATTTTACTTTGAAAACGTTCCATCGCAATGTTCAGCGCCTGGGGTTGTTGAACAAGTTTAATTTAAAAATTATCTGCAGTCTATCGAGTTCTATACAAACTCGTATCTTGGCGAATAGAATTAAAAAAGTGGAACCTAGGCAGGATTCTGTTTTATCTACCATGATATATAATGTTACAAAGCGAATATTCTGTGCTTTTGATATTTTAAATTAATCGTTATCGTGCAAGTCGTATATTTTCGTAGATACTTTCAAACACGAATAAAGGACAGTGATTGCAGAATTTCTGAGATAACCTTCCAGATGGAAACGAATAAATTTCACTTGCGATTTCCAAATGTTAGATTCAACTGTGTCAACTGAAATGTATGCGGATATAACGTAGAAATTATATTTGCAAGTTGATAAAACGACGATCTGAAAGATATAGTAGTTTGTGTACGACAAAATCTCTTTTCGATTATACGTAAAATGATGATATAACATTACGTCAACTTGCAAACGAATGTCGCACACTGAAATTCGTCATA
>KQ435816.1:95634-111417 GCA_001276565.1 Melipona quadrifasciata
TGTATATCATAAGAAACTTTTTAAGATAAAGGCCAAAATGCACATTTCATATTGCTACAAAAAATACATCTTCTAAAAATATTAGTTAAAAGAACGATATTTAATCAGAAGAATGATTACCTTTTAGTCCCCGTGGCTTCTCTGTTGAGACAGGCGGCGATCCCAAACTGACGGACGCCGCTTTCCACGCATCTCCTAACCATCAGCCTGTATCTTGGCTCGTAAACGAACAGGGGACAAGCAACGCATGGAAACGCCGTGGTGCAAACAAAAACCGCTGTCTGCTCGCTGCCCAGGAGGCCAAGTCCCTGGACCAGTTCTAATCGGTGGCTGGCTGCCCTGGAGGCATATTCCGCCGGTGCCACCGTCTTCAAAGCCCTCTCCACGAAGTCCGTCACTGTCTTCTGGCTGCTGGCCAAGTACTGAAAAAGCAAAGGACACTCTGCTAAGTCGACCAGAGGCCTCGCGGTCGTCCTTCTCGAGTGATGCCTTCAACATCTCGATGCCGAGATTCGTTACTTTTTCATGAGGATTTCTCCGCGCCTTCCTCTCTCTCTCTCTCTCTCTTTCACGACAACTTTCGAGATTATCTGGCCTCGAGCACTCACATTAATAAGAAATAACGCTGTCTCAGAGGGTTGTGTTCGGTTTGCGCGGTTTGAAATGCAGTCGAATGTTGACGCTGTCAGGGTTAGAGATGTTCAATGTACGAAATAACACTTGTTACGATTGTCACGATATGAATTGTGCGTTAATACAGACGTTGTCGGGTGAAAAGTTATATTGTCGAAACGAAGTTACAGATTGAACTTTTTATCGATAATTCGTTCGTATATCACAAGATTAGACTACGGATCCATTTATGGAGAATTTGAAGATGCGAAAATGCATATAATAAAGAATAAATGAAATATCCTTTCCACAGTAATCGTTATAACATTTAACGAACAAAATAATAATTTTCTATCTAAACCCCACATCAGATTGTATAAAAAAGTATAATAATTTGCCACTGCAAATTACAAGTTTTAAGAACGAAAGTTTATTTAATCCCATACAGGTATCTGCTTCTTTAAACAATTTCTTGAATTACGAATGTAATTTTGATAACTTCCGCGGAAGATGCTTCTCGTGGATCGTATCAATCAGCTGAACAAGGAAAGAAGCGAAATTGACGAACGTTTAGCGACGCGTGAAGAACGAAGGAAGAGTGTAAAGGAAAGAAGCAGGAACAACGCGGGAATAACGGTCTCGAAGCGTTGTGTAATGATGTAACGTAATACAAAGAGGCAGAAGGGGGGGCGGGAAAGATACAGGATTGCGAGCCGCAAAATTTATTTAACGTCATTAACGACGATGCTCGCAGGGACAATTGGTAATGACGCCACGAACGCGGAAGCTTCTAACGGCGGCCATGGTGACCGCAAACAATAATCATTTCAATCTGCAGCATCGTTAACCGCTAGGAAGCATTACATCTCATTTATGGACAGGTGTTTCATGTTCTGAGGTTCTCTTGTCCCACGGAACGTAATCTCGAGTCAACTTGCCGCACGACTCTTTTGTACTTGTTACACAGCACCGCGTCAGAATAAAACGAGCATGTGCCAATATATACTGGTATTGATTTACTAGTTCTAAAGAACTTAATACGTAAAGAGGATGTGCAAGGAATAAAATTTTAATGTCGCTTGATTTTACAAATTGTTGATTAAAATGATCGAGTGTGATTCTTACATCGGCAAGAGACGTGACGCACAAAGGGCAGGCAGAAGAGTAGTCCAAGCAGCGATCTAAACACATCCAGCAGTACGTGTGCCCACATGGTGTTGTTACGGGTTTCCATAAGAGTCGACAGCACAGGATACAATCTAACTCGCCTGCTGTGCCACCGGAAAGGGGTGGAAGGAGAATTTCAGCGGGTCTCGCTTCCAGTCCTGTGAAAAATAACTTTATTCAGTCACCGCGTATCTAAAACGTACCTAACTTTCAAGTTCCCAAGAGAATCATGTCATTGCGATTTGTCGAAATTGGAATATCTCATGCAATTTTAAAACAGATTAATTAATAAATCATTGCACGCGATGTGAGGTTTATATTTCTTGATTACTACTGATTAATGAAAGAAGTTCACATTTTAATTGGAATTAACATTTCATTGATTATTCTCATGATCTATAATTTTTGATTATTTCCAAAGATGTTGAAAAGTTGAAGAAATTTATTGCAATCGCAATTACGTGTTCTCGTGACATTTAGCAAAGCTTCGTTAAATTATGAGAAATTCGATATTCATAAAAGAAGTTCACTTCAGAGATTTAAAAATTAACAAGACAAATAGATTGTGCTCTTTCGAATCTTGAAACGTTTGATTCGTCCTAAATGAGAACGTAAAAAACGATGCACAGGGAATCAACAAAATCATAGAAATAAATGAAAGAGGTTTCTTTTCGCGTTGCCCGGACGTTGAATGAACTGTACTTTTAAATATAACTCGAGGATCCGTTTATCAATGATAAGCATTCAGCCGCGAGCATCGTGGCAAATGTGCAACGCCGGTTATTAATATGAAATGTCAGATAAAACGTAATCGGTTAACCTTCTCAGGCTGCAATTCGTCTTTTATAAGAAAGCATAGTCGCGTTCGACGATTAAAAACCTGCTCAACTCGAAGTTACAACGTTAAAACCACGTTTGAACACTGTTGGAAATATTCATCGCGGGACATTAGTATTCTAATGGTTTTCAATACTATGTGCATAAATTTAAATAATTTAAACGAAAATATTTTCTTTCGCTGCTTCTTTTCATTTTCGTTAATATTAATACGAGTTGAATTGAATTACTGTAAATATTCTAATAACATAAGTTATAAATATAAATTGCAAATGTAGGTATCGCTACGAAATATAACTGAATAACGCAGAATCGTTGGAATTTAAACAAACGCGAGATTTATGCGTTCACGGGACGGGAAATATTTGTGCATTTTTTGTGTACTCGTAAAATATTACGTTGCAATAAAAGCGCACTTATCAATTATATCTTAATCGCTTTAAAATATCATTGATCATATTATCAATCTTATTTTGATCATTCTAAAACATTTATGGGAGCTAATTCATTAAATATAAAATAAAGACATAAATATAATTGACAGCTAATGATCAGTTCACAATCAGATATTAAAACAGAACAAAGAAGAAAGAAAGGTCTGTATCTTGAATTTGCATAAATATACGCAAAGTCTAACGATAATTCTCTCAACATATTCTTCTTCAAAAGCTTACTTTTCAGCTTCTCGATATCTTGGTAGAGACGATCTAGGCCAGCCTGCAGCTTCATGTTGTTTTGTGGCGCTATGGTTAACAGGAGTCTTCTGCTAACAGTCTGCAATGAACCAACAAGCATAATTGGATTAAGCGCGAACTTTAATCTCAAATTATTAGGATTGACACGATTAGAGCTCCTTTTCTTTGAAATACAATTCATCTTTATTCGCAACGAGACGTCGGGGTCTTGCGTAACGTTTAATGGATCGTTACGCAACCCGAGAATCTGTTCGAAACCTAATTTCTCGATATTTCGTTTCGCGTGTTTTTTCTTCTCACCGTTGCAATTACATTGTCGTTCGTGCTTAACTGGAAAAACAATGTTACTAATCGTTTTTTGTTTTTTTTTTTTTTAAATCGCAAATCTCAGTATTCGATCGTTGTGAAAGATAAGCAGAAAAAGATAACAGCATGGACTTAGCAATTTAATTCTTTTCCTTTTTTTTTCCTAGTTATTTAATGAATTTTATGTTTCTACATCTGTCTCTGATTCTTGCAATTTACGTGGGCTGCTATTATTGTTAAATATATTTATCTACGTATCTCATTTCTTTTCTGTTATCAGTTTTTTATTGTCCTTATCCTGCGTCAAATGTATAAAAGTCACTGTAACAAAATTTTTTTAACAATCTATCTGTAGTTCATTCATTACATTTACGCTACGGATTATTATTTACACACATTTACACTTTTACGAACCTAGACAGAAATTGAAACATTGCAATAAATATTCTACTTTATTCTAATTGAACTTTCAAATCTTTTTCAAATCTAAATTAATCAACATTTCATCTTACGTACACATAATAATTGATTAGCAGAACACATTAATCATTAATTAATAATAAGCAAATAATACAACAAAATAAAGTAATACTAGAGGAACTACAGAGGACAAGAAAATGTAAGAACTTGTAACTGAATTATTGGATACAAACAGGACTTATCCTAGCTGCAAAATCAATAGTAATTGAAAAAATCGATTCTATATAAATTCCAACTGGTTAGCCGTTTATTATAGTGGCGGTATCTCTGTTTCTTGTCCATCTAATTGCAAATTGATCGTTAATTACATGCTTCTGAACACCAAGAATTGAGTATACATGTATCTAGACGTATCATTACAATAGAATCGAACGTGAACAAACATAGTGATCTGTTTCGAGTGAACAGAAGGATTGATCAAGGGTAATCGAGGACTGGGATGTTGATTGTTGTTTTTGCAGTAAGTACGTATCATTTGGTGAAAAGAAAACAACGTGACGAGGAAAAGAAACGTGAAATTAAACGAAGAAAATTGTAGTTGCTGAAATGGAACTGTGATCCATTGCTCTGTTTGTCCATTATTTGACATTAAATTTAGTGAACTAATAAGCAATTAATCGCTCGTCGACAGTTTGAAATCACTTTGATTTAAAGATCTGAGAATTAAAAGTAATTGAGCAAATGTTTAATTACTCGTAAGTATTAAAGCAAATGCGAAATATTAAATTGCTTTCATATAAACCATATCAAATATGAAAATTTTACATTGTGAAAATTAGACGAGAGAAAAATTATTAAGAAATTGTACGTATCGAAATGATTCACGTGATTACTTCTTTTTTCTCTAATATGTTGCACAGCTTCGCTGTTCATTAAAGTCTACCAGAAAACAATAATTGCAACAAAAATATCTCGTCGAGTGCAACAAAAAAAGAATGAAGTCATCTGATAATTCAATAGCAGTATTCGAAGCCAACGTGAAACTGTACCTGAACGATGATGTCACTTTTAAAACGGCTGTTCAGTTATCAAGCTATAAGTAGTTACTCTGTATTAAAAGAATGCAACGTCTAAACTCCGTTACGTAAATGAAAAATCCTTTTGAACGAAGAATAAACATTGTTTTAAACAGCTGCAGTCGATTCAATCCTACACCGTTTTATAAAAGATCTGAGATCATTGCTTTATTTCTCCTGCTTTGTAGTTTCTTAACATGAAATTATGAAATTTTTGATTATCCAAATTTATTGAAACTTGAATCTCAATATTTTCAACATTCCTATTGTCTGTAATATTACATTTCAATTGCTTGCCATGTACATTTTAAAAATTTGTTCAATTGAAATTTATGTTTCGTGAAGTAAAATATAAATGACTTGTTAAAAACATTATTAATAACTTTATGATAAAAAGTTTAATTAGAAAAACTATACTTGCTGCAAGTATCACTTTGTTGGACTTGTCAGCGATTTGCTAGGAATGCAGTCAGCTTCTTAAGTCTGATAATTTACGAGGATACATCGATGGTGATATTAACAGTGTACCACTACACTATTATTTCTACATGTGTGCGTATCAGGCATCTAGGAATTTCTGTAAGGCACTAAAAAGTTTCAAAAATTCTTTTTAAGAAGGTTTACAGATCTTCATCAATACTGGCACTGCCAGTAATCTATAAAATTCTCTGAGATATGATAAATGGAGTTTAGAAATTTAACTTTCAATTCTGTTTTATATTAAAATATCCTTAAAATGTTAATAAGTATTCTTCTCATTCTTATAATATTCCAAATTTTTCTTCGTATCAAAAAATTATTAGATGATTTTATATAACTTTGAAAAATGTCTTTTCAATCTTTATATTAAAATAGAGAGTTAATTCTATGTTTTCCATCGTTAAAATATCTAGCATTTCCTGAATTTTTACAAAGATTAAGAACAATACATTGCAAAATAATCTTGGAATATTTTGTAATCCCTAATATATTAATACATTAAATACATAGGTATAGCACACAATTTATCACGCAAGATAATCTCACAATATGAAAAAAAAAAACAAAAATGGAAATGCAAAGAAAGTTACGACAAAACCTCGCTTTCCCTCAATTTCGAAGTGGAAAATGAAACCAAAGAGAGGAGAAAATTATCCGTCGTTGCCATCAAAGTTATGAAAAAAATTCCTACCTGAGTGAAATCCTCTTCGCCGCCGCTGCTATTATCCTCGCAGTCAGAGGCGTTCAACGCTGCTCGACGATTCCTCTTCGGGTTCATCAGCTGGTGACGACTCCTCGTGCGCGACGCACCCTCGGTCAAGTTGTACGGGGTGCGAAATGGCAGGCCGTAACGACGATATCCGGACGACAGCACGTTGTACAGCACCTGAAGACAGTACCAAGCGACACCTTTTGTAATTCTAATGCGGCAGAGCAGCGAAAGCGGCCTCCTCCGCGAACTGTCATCGAGGATTCACACGTTGCGCGTCGCGTCGTATCTCAGATAGAGACGTCTGTCACGAACCGATGTTCCATGCAAATGTGACCCATAAATCCTTTCAAGGGGAATATAGACACTCGCCTCGGCGCGAAGAAGGAAAAATTATGCGTGGTAATTGGAAACATCGTCTCCGATTGTGCGCGACTATTCAAATTGGTTTGAAAGAGAGAATGCCACTTTGTATCGCACGATTGTATTATATATAGGGTACTAATTAGATTAAATTTTAATTTAATATTTATTTATAGAGAGATCTGTATATCGATTCATATTACGTTTCAAAGATTTTTCATTTCACCATACCAAGTTAATGTGATTGGAACAGTTGATTTCTCAGTTATTAACGGGTAATAATTTCCTTACAATTTGTAAAACACTCGATCAATGAAAATGAATTTAACGATCGCGACACCACGATGTATGGGAAATCTGAAAAATGATTATTTTTGCATAAATTTCTGTCGGCGAGTTCTTTTCAGAATATCATACGATGCTATACGTAGGTAAACTCGTTCGATCATTAGAATAAATATCTGATATAACCTTCGAATGTTTCAGTATATCATATCGTATAACAAAATGACGGAAACGTTTGCAGGTATATTATGGCTTTCAATGAAGTTGGGAACCGCAACGAATTTTGATCTCTTGTTCACGGAGATTATTAACAAGCCCGCGTGAAATTAACGAGCTCGCGACAGACAACAACAGAGAGATATAGTAAATTTTCCACTTTGTGTTTCGTCATACAAGTGGAACGTGAGATTTTCTCGAAGTAAACGGCAGCAGACTTTGATTTCTATAATGACTATTATATAATACTTCTACAATTATCTTCTACAATCTGCAATAACTTCAAAGAAATAATATATCTACATCAACTGCGCAGCGGCGGTCTATATTTAATACGATACTCGATCAACTCGTAAATACCGTTAGACAGAATTCCCCCGCCGTACAAATTCAAATCCAACTACTCCGGCGAATTGGCGAATTATTTCCCTCTCGGTGTAATCTCCACTCGAAACTAGACGTTTTGATCGAAATACACTCGAGGAGAAAGGAACGCGAAAAAAAAAAGAACAGAACGCTTACGATAGAGTTTATCAACACTTTGAAACAAAGTGAGTTTATTCGCTTTATAATCAGTACACATACTTTATGATCAGAGCTTCGTTTACGTGTAAAAAAGAAGGATCACCCGTCGCCGGTGTTAAATGACACGTATTTACCTTAACTCCAAATGTGACAATTGATAATTACAACGATTATCGTCGAACAACTGAAATACCAACGCGATACTTTTTATCGTGCTTCACAACGAGTTAAACCGACACTCGATTTATCTCCGCGATATATCATTTTACTCCGGCGAGGCTCTTACGTTTTCACAGAAAAAAGGAAAAGAAAAACACGGTTGTATAATGGCGTGCAACGCTGTTTCGAAGCAGCGTTCGCGATCCTCGATCAGCGTCTCTTCTCTCGACGGGGAGGAAAAACGGAGGACGAGCGAAAAGTACGCGGATTTAACTCTAAACGATCCGCCGGTTGCGAGCCAAGAGAGAAAGAGGCGAAAGAGGCGATGGGGGAGGGGGAGCTCAACAAAATTTCACGTCACCTTGTGCAACTTCCTCCGCGGTTAAGGCGTATCTGGCCACATAATAGACGAGCATTATCAGCCGAAGGAAAGTGGCGGACGCGCGAACGCTTCGTGTTGTTCGCCCCGTTTGCTCGGACGCCTCGCGCGAAAAATAATGATTCCTCCGGTCTTACATAAGTACCGGTGCAGCTTGCGTCAATGATTCTACCAGCCTCTGGATTGCGTAACGACCGTTCGAAATTCAATTTGTCGTGGCTGTTCGATTCGTTCGACTCGTCTGGCGAATTCCAACCCCGGATCAACCTGGCCGCGATCGTTAAATCGAGCGTTCGCGCGATCGCGCAGACCAGGCCTGGTCAGACCGCGCGAGATTAATCTCCTGCGGTCTGACGTCGCAATTTAGAACGATCTATAGAACGATCTATTAGACGCGAGATCGCTGGAGCAGAGGTCGTGATCGGAAGGTTCTTGCGAATTTGAAACTCGCTGTTGCGAAATTCGATTCGGTCCGATCGGTAGAATTAGACTCGACGGTTCGGTATATATTTTCAATGATTTCAAGTTTTGCGTCGGGTATAATTTCTACGTCGGTATTGACGATATTAGGAGCGTTATTACGTCGAACGGCGCGCGTAAAATGTTTCGTAACGTGCTTTTCTCGTTCGTTGTAATTGACAAGAGTCATTGAGCGAATATAAAACATTCAAGTGAGGTAGATGCTGTTTTCTGAATTGAAAATTCTCTCGAAGTTGCATTTCTACATTCACTTGGGAGTTCTTCTAAAACGCTTCTTGAGGAATATCTAATTCCTTAAATAACGAAACATTCCAATGAACGATCAAGTGGAATTTCAAAAATTGGAAAAAGTATCGAGGTGAAAGACACGAGCTATTGGAAACAAAGAAGAGATATTAAACCGTCAAAAGGGAAATCTTGGTTACGCGAAGAAAATTTTCCACTTCAATGCCAAACTCTAATTAGCATAACGGCAACTGTAGATAATATTAATGTCTTTGAAGTTACAATCACTCTCCGTCAACATTATAATAAACATTCAGAAGGTTAAGGAAATTTACTTCCTGTTATATTATGCAACATGCCATACACATTTACACGCAGAATAGTTGATACGTTAATAAAAGGAACCACGTGTAGTTTCTTTAAGATATACATTTGTCTTTATAAAATTTTCAAAAGTATCTTTTCAAAATAACTCTACTTTTAAAAAGGGTGCATGCGTCATGTACATGAAATATTTATCTTCTTTTCATCGTTTTATCACTTAATGCTACATTGTTTCAACTGCAACAATTTATTGTATTGCGTTTCTGCCTTTTGCCGTTTTAATGCCACAGTGATTCAATCGCGTAGAATCATGTAACAAAAAATAGTATTTTCCAACTAAATCACTGTACCACTGAATGTTCAAGTATTTTATAAAAATCAACTAAATAACCAAGTATCCTAAGTGGTTTTCTACCCAGCGGTTTCAATAAGAAATTATGCAAAGTTATGTAAAGATGTTATAAACACCTTGCTACCAATATCATAGTAATTATTAATATTAAAAAAAAAAACTGATATATTTTCCAATTTCTGTCTCTTTAGCTCTAAAGAACGTACTTGTATCCAAAGATACATTGTAAGATGTGTTTAAAGCAAAGCACCTCTTGCTACAGTCAAAATACATTTCTGTATTAAATTCAGTTCGTACAAGTTTCTTTAGTCACGAAATCATGGAGGGAGAACGCTGGAAAATCCGTGAAAAATCCTGACTCTACAGCTGCAGTGACTTATTCGCGTCGAAGAGAAAAAAAAAACAGTAGATACAACCTGAAAGAGTCAAACGTATCGAGTTGCGCGCGCGATTATCGCTGGCCTTGCCTTCAATGTGGACTAACCTTGGGTCAGTCACCTGGAGAGCCTTATTGGAATGCACGTTCGTTGGATCGTTGACTGACACAGCGTCAACATAAATAAATAAAATTAATTCGTTCATTTTTTTCGTCTAGTCGAAAGAACAAATTTTTCTTTCACCTTCAACAGCGCAGGTACTATTCAACTAGATTATTATGTAACAAAGTATCGAATTGTATGCGTGGCTCAGCCTAATGGCCATGAAGATATTCATGAATATTAAGCGGAATATTTATGTCTTAAGCTTTTACATCCACGAAACATGCGATCGTTTCGTTAGAAAAAAGATATCGCTGGGATTTATAAGACAATCGCCGAAACTCGATTTCGAGCAAACTGCAGAAAATGATTTGTTATCGATAAACTGCGGATGTTCACGCGAATTGACATGATACAAAAAAAAAAAACAGACCTTCGTGTGCTTTGTACGAGATATTTTCAATAGACATTTTTGTATTTTGTCGATCTTTCGTTGAACAACGAGAAGCAAAGAGCTAGCGTATAATGGTGTTTGGAGGGTGTCATATTTTTCTGAAAAAAAAGGAAAAAAGAAGAAAATAGTCTAGAGATCATTTCAGAATTGAAATGCTGTTGTTTAATCTGTACTATTGCTTATTATACGATCGATGCAAAGCAGTATTTAAACAGTATCTACGTTTATGAATTAAACATTCCGTTGATTGACTTGTAAGTCTTATTTCCTTCATATTTCAAAACATGGTATTAGTAGACAATTCAATATAAAAAAAACTTACGTAACTAGTATGCTTATGTAAGTGATATGCTAATATTAAAACGTTTAAATAGCAAAAGTGACAGGAGGTGAATATTTTTAACTTGCTGCGCGTTAATCTACTTTAATCTTTAATTAATACCACTGAACATTGAGACATGGCAATTTATTCCACGTTACCTAAGTTTTCAATTCGATCCGATTTTATTACTAATTTCTGCGATGAAATTAATATATACTTTGAAGAATGACGAAGAATACGAAACGCAAGGTGAAATTAAATATCCAAAATTTTAGCAATTTTACGAACGACTACAATCGATATTATCTGAGCGTTAAATTTCGATCGGGCGAGTAAACTGTAAATGTTTGTGCATTTCGAAATTTCGATGAGCGCAGCTGAAGAAATTTCTAAACAAATAGAAATTCCTTTCCGCCAGTAAATGTCACAAGTCCCCCATTTTCGATATTTTATGCAAATTTGAATTAAAGAAAGGTATCGGAAAATTTTAGTTCAAACATTTTCAATTAAATGTAATTGCCGAGTTAAATTAAATACTTAAATTTCCCATAAAAGCGTGCAAAATTACAGTCTACCGACGAAGAGTTTAACTTCTTTCTAAGAAAAATGAACTTCCGCTCGCATGCTCCGAACTTTTTAATATTAATTGCATTACCAATCAGACGTACTCTCGGGAAATAAAGAAACGATTGTGCGAATACTGCCTACAACGGAAACTGGATGCGTGACGTGGTCTCCGGTTAATGCCACACGATGTATAATCAGTCATCGTGATTCTTTCTCGCGCGGAATCAGATTTAATCGGATTTAATTAACCCTTTGAATCCCGCTTGGACGTGTAAATTCTTTTTTTCTTTTTCAGGCAAAGGTGACTTTTGCATCACGCTAATAAATTATAATAAACGAGCGAAGCACGACTGAAGTCTCTACCGAGAAGTTCTCAGTCGTACGCTTTTCACCGAGAGAGAACCGTGTACTAATTTCATTCGATGAATTTACATAACTGTTATTTACAACGGATGCGAAGGCTATTCACCTTGTTTAAAGCGGCCGCGTCGCAGAAAACAAAGTTGAGAAAGATCGTCATCGTGACTAATTAAAAGTTGGTTCGTTAACCGTGCTTTACACGCTCGTTCAATGCACAAATCTGAAAATATCGAGACGCCTAGTGTCTGTTCGACTGTCGAACGAGATGGTTTACGTTTGAAGAATGTAAAATGCGTTTCATCGCAATTCTGAGTCACGGTTTGCAATGCAACTCTCTTTTATCTAACGCAATGATATTCTTGCTAGGAAGTTAGTAACGTAGCATCTGCTATTTACTTTCCATTCTTCTTTTTTTTTATTTTTCTCATGATTCTGAATCATAATTCAAAGCAACACTTGGCGCAATATTGAACGGCGAATTTTTTACGAACGCATAAAAATCCACGATTTATTTATCATTTTAATCGAAGAGAAAGGTACTCTTCCTTAGGAAAAGTCTTTGTAGATTTTATCACTCTGCTTCAAATCTATTTTACGACCATTAAAATTGTTCGTATTAGCGTTTATCGTATTAGCTTGTCCAATGCACGCGTTGCGTATTTAGATCGCAGGTGTTTCCTGCTTACAAAAAATTCAAAGGACAGACACGTAAAAGATTCAAATTGAAATATCCAATAGGTGAAAAGAATATTTTCGAATACGTGTTTGTAAAACGTATTCAAGAATGTATCGCGCGAGAGAACCGCAGTCTAATGATATTCCTCGCGTTTTCACGGTGTTCTTCACGTGACGTACGATCGTTTGCGAAACGAGGAGCGCGGAGAGACGAGGAAGGAAAACAGCGGGAGAAGCGAGGAATTGGCACGAAAGTCAGAATCGAGAAGAACGCGCGCGTCACGCAACTCGAAATGTGCACGGCTCTCCTCGAGCAGCGTGTCTACTCGCGAGTAGTTATCATTGCCCCGGCACGGGTCACTCACCTGACGACTATCATACCGAGTCATTAAGCTACACCACTAGCAGCCGTAACCGGAAATGCCGTCGCGCGCAGACGTTCATTTCTTTTGTACGCGTTCGTGACTTTGCCGACGGTATCTCGGATCTCTCTTTCGCTCTTTTGTACTCGGTTCGTTCGTCTGTTCGCCAGTATCCATCGGTCGTGCATCGCTCGCGACCATATTAAAATGAGAATGAACGCTAACGGATCCCACTTCGATGGCCGAGGCCGAGGATGTTGCCCCGTGGCGAGAAATCCACGCGGATCGGAGTCGTTGACTCGTACAAGTCGAACAATTGCCGTAGAAGAATTCTTACGTGCGTTGTACGCGAAACATTTTCAAACTTCGTTAAACTCACGCTGTGAGTGAAACACGATTTTCACGACTATGATTTGAGAATATGTCAGTGTACGTTGTGTCATTAGTATTGAGTAACTGAAATATCTTACGATAATCTCATTAGTGTCGATGGAATTTCAAAATTATTTCCAAATTATGTATAACGTTATCAGAAATATATAAATGGTAAGATGATAAAACAATTTTTTCTCCCATCAGTGTCGAAATAAATCTCCACGATTTACAGATTACAACGTCACTCTAACACGTGGAATGAATTGGAAAACGTGTCGATCAAGAAAAACGTAGAAAGTTAATAACGACAGACAAGGACAATCGAGATAATATTAAACGCGATAAAAAAACTTTCTACTTGTGCAGTTTTCAAACACTTCGTCGAAGAAGTCTTAATCGACTTTGTTACTTTTCCTTTCAAACTTATCGAAAAACTGATTTTCACCTATCGATGCTCGTCGATAAGTGAAGAGTGGAATGGCAACGGTTCTACGGTTTTTTATTTTTCACAGGACGCGAAAAGGTTAACGTTACTCGCAGGACAACGTAACATTTAGATTTCACGGAAAAATCGGCATACCTTGATCAATTCGTGACGCACAGCTTGCGGATTCTTGTCGATGGCTACGCTGATGCAAAGGGCAAACAGCGCCTCCTCGTGTCGGCCCAGAGCCGACAAAGCCACCCCTCGTCTGTAATGACCCTGTTGACAAATGACAACAAGGAAAATTAAAATCTAATCTTTCAACTAATGATCCATGTCTCACCGGAACGAAAACATTACGAAATTTTCATGAAATAGTCATAATGTTGCGAAATATCCATGCGAGATTAAAATTTTTAAAATTGATGTTATTATACTGTCAAATTCATATATTCCTTGAAATTTATATGTATTTGTAAATTTATATAATTTGTAATTCGAATGTGTAAATTTATCAAATTTTTTTTATCATACTTCCTGACCAATATAATTCGAACAAACAGTTGCCTTTAATTTTCAGTTTTCACTTTAACGGTACTGACGTTTCTAGAGGCATAATTTGTGCAACGGTACCAAGATATAAAACCAACTATAAAGATCTTAAACGACGCACAGGCGTAGAAACAAGAATTTGATCGATGAATTGAAACATTGAAAGATATGCAAATATTAATAATGGAATATTTTATACCGTGAAACAGAAAGTGTGGAACAGTTTGAAAGTTTACTCGCTTTTAATTAATTCATTGTATGAAAATTCAAAAACATTCGACATTCTTCTTTAAGTTTAAACCATATATCTAGTTTGCGCAAAAAAAAAAGAATTTTTGCCATTATTTTTATTTCTATTTATCGCTGGATAATGTACGCCAGCTTTTTGTTTACGCTATATGACATTTCCATTGTTAACAATAATCAATTTACGACAGTACTATAAATACTATGCAGCTATTACATTGCAAATTTTATTAAAACATTCATCATTGTTTCATACTTCACATATTGTCTAATAGAACCTGATGGACATGAAATTGAGATTGAGCTATTTTTGTTTCGAGATTATGATAATAATAATAATAATAACAATAGAAAATAAAGAGTTTTACAAAAGTTTAACAAAAGGAATAAATTTAGGAATTACCATTTTATGATCAAAACATTGTTAATAGTAAGTTATAATAATTACAATAGTATTTATTAGAAACATGTAACATTAACTAAATTTTTAACTAGATATCCATAAAATCGATCGAATCAACTGAAGAAAAATTCCTGCCTTGGATTAGAAATTTAATCCAAGCCTCGGATCTCAGTTGGAAATAATACGTCACACGTGGATTGGATGAGTTTGGACCAAAACTGGGTTAAGGGTGGAAACAATACGTCGCCAAACATCTGATCGAACAGCGTGCCAAGAAGGAGAAACACACTGCCTCATATGTTATGGTTGTCCCCACGTAAAAAAATTCGATTGACTATGCTCCTATATATAATTTCTTTTTGTGTATCACTTTTACACCATACACTTGCAGAAGAAGGATACAATTATAAGAGAAAAATATATAAAATTCGAATGAAATTAAATAAATAGACATCTAGTTCGTAATTTAGTAATTATGTGTCAAATATCTTCTCATTTGACTCAAATATTAATTGTAACAACTCAAGTGTCAATAAGAAAAAGTCCATATGCACATTACTACTCAAAAGTCCTTTATAAGATTTTAACATTGCACGTACGTATATTTTAGTAATACAATTGTTGGTATGTTAAGACTTTAAAGACTTCATTGAGATACTACTCCACTTTTCAAAGGCGTTCGAGCTTTGCTTTTAAATGATCGTCATCCTCTTTAAATTTAATTATACAAACACAAAGTTACTTATTAAAATAATATCCTACGTTCTACCTGACATCTCATTTCACAGAAAATAAAAGATAAATTAAAACGAAACGCCCAACAAGTTATACACATAACGCACGTTCATCGCTCGCCGCATGCCATTTTAAATCGATAATGTACCATGACAGAAAAACGTTTCTCACCTTGCCCCAGTCCGGTCGCAGTCTTACTGCATGATCAGCATCCGTGAG